>OX402530.1:20850810-20973436 GCA_948098885.1 Drepanosiphum platanoidis | reverse complement strand
CCGGCGGCGCGTCTATAATATTGTATATATCCTCGTCTCGCCGCCGGGACTGTATCGCGACCGTAAAACGATAAAACCCACCGGCCGTCGTCGTCGCGGCGGCGCTTGTTGCGCGCCAACAAACACGAGACGATACGTATTCCCGTCGTTTGTCCCTTTTTTTTCTTTTTTTTTATTTACTTGTCGACGACGGCTCGAACGGTCGAGTTTTTAAGATTTCACGTCGACGGAGAGGATAATATGAATATGATAATATACGACGAATGACGACGTTTTTTTTTTCCGCCGCGAGAAAATGTCGGGCGAATGCCGATCGTCCTATAATATCGTCGTCGTTCGTTTCGTTTCGTTTCTCTTTCTTATCGTCAAACGCGGAACAATCGTCGTCGTAAGTGTTTAGTTTTTATCTTCGCCCGACTGACCGGCTGTTTCGATCGCTGTTTTATCTTATTTCGTTGTCAAAGGAGTACACGGGAATACACTCTCGGCACAGCGATTAAGCCGATTCGATGACGGATAAAAGACGGTCAATGTGTGGTTCCTTCGATCCGCCGTCGTTTCGCAAATGAAATTCAAACAGCGCTGTGTGTACGACACGGTCGCGAGTGGTTCGCATTTGACAAATTCGATTTTAATCGTACAAAGCGTTTTCGAAAGTGCCGCGACATCGAGTGCGCGGTACATCGGTCGGTGTCGACTTCGCGCTGAAATCACACGGTAAACTATTGTGAGCGAATCTAACAACCGAAATTTCGTCCAAAGGGCATAATCCGTACATATGATTTATCCGTATCATTTATCCGTACGTTTTCCAAAAAAAAATACGTATAAAATATTCGTTTTATCGTAATGTTCGTCGATATTTTTATTTTTCAATAATTATATATACACCCATTATCATCCGACGTATGGTGATTTGTTTCGTTATAATCAAGCTGTTATGCATGATGATAATTTCATTTCGTGGCGTTGCAGAACTGTGTTATTAAGTCGTTATGTATCGTAACGACTGGGAATTATATACGAATATTATTTATTTTACTAAAATAAATATGCAAATATCCTACTCCTCTAGCCGAAATGTCTTGGCACGGAATTAATTTCGTGCCCAAACGGCCGCGCCGATTTGTCCTGACGCCCGGACCCCGTCCGACGAGTTTGAATCTTTACGGCCGATTTATAAACATCGAATTTTTGGGAATTATTACGTAGTAGATGATAATAATATACGTGTGCGAATCGTCGAACTACGTCACAGCGCTTCAAACCACGGCCGTGTTCTATTATCGTACCTACGGTAAAACTACTTTATACGATTTTATTACTTGTAGTGTTCGCATGGTTTTTTTTTTTTTTCATGAAAACATTAAAAATGTGCGTGTAGTACAAAAAAAGAACACACGTGCACACGAGTACGAGTATTATGGACGATAATGGTGTGTGCGTACTCTGACGGTACTTTTATATCCTATAGAAGAATGCAATTTTTTTGATTTCACGAAAACGAACGAATAGATAATATATTCGAGTCGAACGATTCGACTTGTCATTGCAAAAGTGTATCAATACAATAATTGTATTCAAATATATATATTATTCACGTTAAAAGTTAGAATTCACATCAAACAAAGTGTAAATTACAACGGTCAAGTTTATTTTGGATGTCTGTACACTACAGTTAAACACGGAAATATCAATCGAAATAAAAAAAATCAGAGTAAATATAATAGTCTATAGTAATCAGCCTCCCAATCAAATATAAATCGAGTAAACGGCACAATAGAACATTCATGAGAGTGTTACAAGATTTTTGTTTTTTCGAAAACAAAACGGAAGGAATACGTCACGCGCGTGTGTGTTCGAGTATCATATTGTCGCCGATAGAAAAAAAACTTGAATAAATTACTAAAAACGGTTGCCCAGACGAAGAAAAAACTACGAACACGCCAACGTGTAATAATTAACTCACGTCGAATGTTTATTTTAACAATGATAATAGTAAATCCAATCGAAATGGAGAAAAAAAAAATAAGGAAAACGCAATAATAAATTAAAATAAGTAGGACAAGGCTTTTTCACGCTAATATAATGCATTCGGTTTGCGACATCTGTAGGTTTCGTATGTATACGGTTTTTAGTGCAAATACTCGACACAATCTCTTTTGTTTCAAATGCTCCGTATCGTATATTTTATAAAACCATTAGGAAAGAGAAAAAAAACGACCGTTTTCGTTCTCGGCGCGTTAGAACGTTGTGATTTTTAAAATAAATATACGTAATGATAATTATCGCTACATTGTTTAAACCGTATGTTTACGGCTTATCAGATCGGTTAAATAACAATCGTTTTAATTAATAGTGAAAATAAAAACGTCAATGAAATGGCACGCGGATGACAGATGTGCACAGAGATCGAGCACGATTTGTCCTCCATAGACGTTTATAACGAAAACGTCGTATTGCACGCCGCCACCAGATCTTTGATAAATCAAAAATAATCACTTGTTGATTGTTGTTGTTGTTGCTGTTATGTTTTACTTTTGACCAGATGCGAGTCGTGGGATAATATACAATGAGCATATCGATTTCAAAGTTGTGTAATCGGTAAATGTAAACGATTTCATTATCAAACGTATAGGATCACTAGAAGGAACTAAATGAACGATACGAACGAATGATTTCTCCGATCGAAATAATGTAATTATAATCGATATGTGCATCATATCGATCGGCCATCACGATTTCCTCAAACCAAACCGAGTTGTTCGGCTGCTACCTATTTATCGAGCTCTCCGGCGTGCAGTAAAACCCTTCACATGTTCGCGTGTTGTAATCTGGTGGCAAACTCACTCGTCTGTTGTAAGTCTACATTGGAAATCAACATCGCGCGAACCCGTCGACAGATAATGTAATACGCGCGTAAGAATAATACGTCGAAAAATTAAAATCCACTCGAACATTTACTTAGAAAAAAATTTTTTACCATTCATAATAATATGAACAGCGCGTGAACGCAAATAAAAATTGATAAACAATCGAATTTTCCGACTAAAAAATATTGTTTTCGATAATCTAATGGACGAGCAAATAAATTATTATCTACAAGAGTATCGTCGTGTATTGATCGGCTGTTTTAAGATTATGAATTATACAATCGACACGCCCTACATCGATCGTTGATGAATGATAATCATTTCAATAGACAAATCACACATTTTAAACTGTATTTTTTCGGTAAGCAACGCGAGTCTTTGATCGTCTTTGATGTCGACGAATATTATCGTATATTAATTCGTGGACGGTTCGTAATTTGCTTGCCGAATCATTATGGAAAACAAATTATAATTTTAATATAACCCGTCGAAATATTAATCGTGTATGATAAATAAATTGGGAGTAATATTACAGCGAGTTTACGAAATAATTGATAAACGCGCAAGAAATCGGTGTATGAGAAACGATGAACTCTCGTCGCGCTTGACTCATTTAATTATAAACAGTTAAGGGCCGGGTGTTCGCGAACGAACCGTTAATTTGCATATAAATCCTCTCCCTGATTGCGGTCGTGTAACGCACACTGGTCAAAAAACAAGGGACGTATCGATGAAGGGTAACTATTGTATAGTTTCGCGTTTTACAATATACGGCGTGTTACGAACGAAAACGAAATGTCCAAACTCATACGGGAGTTGATACGTTATTAAAATATCGGCGAATAAAACGAATCTGTCATACTATTATATTATATATATTTGCTCAGCGAGACCTCCCTTAACGGACACCTCTGAATAGCGGACATTTTTTCGGGAACGGGTAAATGTTCACTACTTTTCCGGACTTTCTAAACAACGGACACTTTTAAGGCGTTTTAACTTTTGATTTTAATCGTTTTTAACCTAAATTGAGAATATATATTTTTTGTCATAAATATGTATACTATATTTCTCCCTCTAAACAGTCTAAACACCGTAAAATATTAATACCGTTAATATACGTATAATACCGTAATATTGATCGTAAAAAAATAAGTGTATCATTGTAAACATAAACAGAATTAGAAATTAACAAAGAGACCGAAAAAAAATAATAATATAAAAAATAATAATTTTGAAAACTCCTGAAAATAGTCCGAATTGATATTATACTGTTTGCAAAAAACTGATAACGATATTTGTATTGAATATTTAGATATTTGTCCTTCTCAATAGAGATTTTACTCTTTATTTTTTCGAAACGTTTATTATCACGTCGATTATTATCGATCGAGTTATCGCACGACGCTATTACTTAATAGATATTATAATCAATTCAATCGTTTACGCGGATATTATTTGTTCGTAAAACACCGTGAAATGCGTCAATTAATGAAATGGACGGCGAAAACACTACGTCACGTACGAGCAGGATGAAATAATAATAATAATAATATTCGATCGACGTGGTCGTTTGTTGTTTTTTCTCCGCCGACTGTGGTAAAAGATTTCCGCGATTCGTTCATTAGAAATTAGTTCCACGGAACGAAAAGTAACCACGGAAAATCATAATTTACCAAGTAAAAATCTCACTTCCCGAAAACTATACACAAAAGAAAGGCGTCGGTATATATATATATTATACTCGTGTGTACACACGCGTCGTCGGAAAGATTAAAACGAGAAAACTAACTTCATTCCGATGCAAGACACGTGTGTGTATACACACACGACTTTGAGTAAGAAATCATATTTAAAGTTTCGGCGAAAAGTATAACCGGAAATGATCGAACACACTTTACGCCGCGTATTATTATTGTTATTTCGATTCGGTCGCGACGAGGACGTATCGGATATTATTCAACTCTGCGTAAACGCCGCGATAAATAATATAATATTTTAAACGCCGCACATTAATCACAGTCAAAGGGGAATTATTATTTTCGCTTTAAAAATCGGACAGTCACACCGCAAGAATATAATATATATATATTGTAATATAAAAAATAAATACATAACGCGGTAATTAATTGATAATTACATTTGGACATTGCGTCGACGCGCGTTCTTTCTGCGCGTCCCGGGGGGCTCGGCGGACGCGCGAATGTTCGCCGAAATCGTTATTATGAAAATAATAAAAACCGGCGGCGGCGCGGCGCGCGTAGGAAGTCTGTGTTAGCTCACGCCGACAACGGTTTTATATATTATAATCGACTTATGATTACACCGTGGACGAGATTTTTTTTCAGCGTCCGAGCAATATCAGTCGCCCGGACCGGCTATAATAACGTATAATACGCGTAGATATATATATATATATGATGCCGCCTAGGTTGTGTGAAAAACCGGCGGCGGCGGGATAACAAACGCGCGTTCGGTAGGTAATATTATATATAATCACTGTTATTAAAAATCATTTAACAAAGTAGATTCGGCCGGGCGAGAGACGTGTTTGTTCGTTAAACGTTAACGCGCGCGATGTCTGATATTTTTCGCGCGTTTCAGAGAACGGCGAAAACGCATAGTAGCAAATATAATAATAACGCGTCTGTAGACGAACGCGAGCGTCACACCGTCGAGGAATTAAAACGTTACGCTGTATACACAGTTTGTATATAACTAGGGCTCGGCTGCATTTCAATGCGTTTGCGTCTTTTTTTCGGAACGTCTTTACTAGCTATACAAACGTGTTTCAAGTATACTCCGTGTCTCGTAATCACAACGTTTTTTTCGGGAGCATTTTTAACCATTTTTCATACTTTTGATGGCATTTTCGAATTATTTATCGTATATAACGACTGAAAAAATTGGCTTTATAATAAACATTGTACTACTTGTTGGCAGACAATGGTTTAAATTTCAAAATATTAAAGAAGATCTCGTCGCGAATACAAATGTAATTTTTTACTCAATTTTTGATATTTATAAAATTAATAACGATTATAAATAAATCTAACGTTAAATGCATTTTTAGAAAGGGCGTTTCTACGATATTTTTAGGGCATTTAAATCCGAGCCCTAGCGATAACACTATTGTAATATGTATACGGTGCACTGCACACACACACACACTGTTCGAATGTATTGTGACGATTTCTTTGAACGTTCCGAAAAAGTTTAAATCGACCCGTTTTCGTCGCGGCCGAACCTCGCAGAATTTCGTCGGCAACAAAAAAAAATAACAACGCTATTGTTCGAACGAAGACGAGTTTATTAGCTCGTAATCTCATTACCGAAAACTTAAACATACTTTGTTGCCCGTCGTTACGACGCGAATCCGATGTGTTTTATCTACGCGACGACGACGTCATTATTGCAAAACCACATTATATCGACTGCCGTCATATCGAGCGAGCCCGATCGGCGGGAGAAAACGTTGTGTTTTTTTTCTTCCTTTTGTGTCCTTTATGACGTTCCGCGGTTTATTTTTATGCGCGGCAGTAACGCGGCGGCGACACTATACATAAACGTGTATCGATGAAGTTTTCCCGCCACAACACACACACGCGTTTCCCCGCGCGTATTTTGTACGGTTACTAAAAAAAAACAAACTTTCTCAAACTCTTTCCAACAATAATATTGCAATACCTACTGTACCTGCGCAGTATAAACGCGGGACACTTCGAAAAGGACGATTTACATTGTTCAGACGACTCTATCAAGCTCCGCAAATTATTCGATTTCGCGCTCGTCTACCGCGCACAGTTAGCAGCCGTTACGACCGAAACGAGACGAAATCGCTTGCTAAATCATGGATCCAGACAGGGGCCGCTAGAGGGTAGTTCTATGCTGATGGACCCCCGAGTTTCAAATCACGAGCCCCGATTAGATCGGATCGATTTCGGAACCTTTTTATTTCGCAAGTTTTTTTCGTTCGAGTTTTCATTTGTACTCGGAAAAATTGCTCGTCTTCGTTTGTACTCGGAAAAATTGCTCTCGTCTTCGTTTGTACTCGGAAAAATTGCTCGTTTTTGTTTGTACTCGGAAAATTGATCGTTTTCTCGTCTACGCGACGCATACGAATTGGATCTATCTATAGACAGCGATTGTCCATGTCGAGTAGATTTATCGCGACTCGTCTACTATTTGTATCGAAAGATATCTTACAAACACAACGCGACTAATAATGTAAATAATAGTGTGTTCGTTTCAATATTATTAAAATCAATCGTCTATTGTCGTTATTGAAATACGTATATGCGTTTTCTTTTTCGAAAGACTTTAGTTTATAATGAAATTAAATAACGCGGTATTTAATTGTACGTAAGATGTTTGTTATTTTGAAATCGACTTCGAGTGAAGTATTTCGGTGCGCGTGAGGACGAAGCCCTGTACGGACCTGTACGAATTTGGTGACAATAATATTATCGTAGTCAATATTACAACTCTCAAAAGGTTATTAATAATTGGCTTTACTATGGACAATTATTGACTTCTGAAAGAAATATATAATACTTTTGTATTAAATCCGAAGAAAACGCTGAACACTCGGTATCGGTGGTAATTTTATTTGGAAAAAAGAGGGAAGAAAATAATAATAGCGTTATAAAAAGCGACTGACTCGGAAGCCGGAACACTCGCGGGTCGTTATCGGATGTCACCGCCGCCATCGTCGTCGTCGCGCACCGGGCGGGCGTCGTAATTTTAATTAAACAAACCGTCGCGTCTCTGACCCCGTTTGTCGTAATATCGAAGTGCTAGTAATAGTAGTAGTAGTAGTAGTGCCAGCACACGAAGTATCGCATATATACGAGTATATATCTAACGGCAGCAGCATCATCGTCGTCATCATAAAGGGCAACTCGCTCACGAGCAGATAAGTCACGTTTATGAATTAATTAAGGAAGAGCGAATAAAAAAAAGAAAGAATTAAAAGAGGGAAAAAAAAACGATACACATATATTATTATCTCGGGATGATCCGAGCTGTCGATCGGGCTGCCAGTGTTTAATGAAAATTATTCATGATGGGTGGGTTGCTCCGTCGTCGTCGTCGTCGTTAGATAAATGGTAGCTGATAACGGACCGGCCGATCCTGCGCGCGCGCTAGGTGTGTCCTGCCGGCGACGTGACGGGAGACGTCTCCCGCAGCATATCGATATCATATTTTATACACGCGACCGACTCGTATATAAATAATCCGACGAATTTCAATACCACGTCTTACGGCTCGTCGATGTATACTCGTATTATTATTATTATTATTATACGTGTATTTTCCCGAACGAACGTCTGTCCGTCTCACTCCTCGCACACGCTACGCAAGACGATGGCGTAAGACCGCGGGCACGCGTGCGTGCGAGAAATAAAAGGATCAGCTGCAGATACAATTAAATGATAACCGAATACGGCAATTCGTTCAATTAACCGAGTGTGCGAACCGCTGGCACCGTGTCAACGCGCGCGGGCAGACTTTCACCGCCAGCGCGCCGTGATAATACACCCGTACGCGAGAATGTTTGTATTCCCCTGCCCCCCCCCGCACACACACACGTCCGTTTCGAACGAGTAAACTGACAAAAAAAAAAAAAAAAAAATCCAATAATATACTATTGTTTACGCGCATAATACGCCGGTCGACGATTAAATCACGTCGTGTGCTCGACGAAAGGCGCGGTTGCGTCGGTATACACGCGCGCATTACCCGTATGTGAGTACTCCTGTCCGGCGACGGGAGGCGGGAAATTCCGGGAAAAAGCCCCCACCGCGGCTTCGCTGTTTTAAACGAAAAAAAATTAACCCTTTTTACGATCGAAATCGATATGTATTGATAAACAATCTCGAATCTACTACACGTTTCGACGACACTACTCTGAGGGCTCAAATGTTTTTGAATATTTTTCACGTATAGGCGATTCGTGTTTTAATAATAATAATAATATATTTATTGTTATAAAAATCAATAAATAAACAACACCCCAAGGGGTAGGAATACAGTAATATAAGAATTATGAACTAACAATAATTATTAAATAAAACACGTAACATTAATTTATTGAATTATAAATACAAGTCTTCAACGTGGTGCATGAATCAAAAAAGAAATCGAAATTTTTTATTTGATTGCACAACGTTGGTAGGCGACACATCGGACTATTAAGAGAAATAATTGGTTTTTGACTGTGGTATAGCAAAAGGAGGATTTTGTCTTGAATTGAAGGAGGGTACTTTGAGACCAATTTTTTGTAATAGTTCAGGACAGACGATTTCTCCATTAAAGATTTTATAAACAAAAGTGGCATCAAAAACTAACTTTAGTTTATCATTGGTCCCCCCCGAAATGTTTGGCGCCGAGTCACTGCTTGTAATATCGTGCAGGTATATCGACCGCGGCGCGTAGCCGGTTTTCACGCTCGCGAAACGCGTCCTTTTGCGCCGGAACCCGTGGCGTTTTTCCGCGTGTGCCGTCCGCGCGAAACCCACGTTTTCCAGGCGTGCCGCGACACCGACTCTCGTCCTACCTACTATACGGTTTGATTTGACACAGACATGATAATACTCTGCCGGCGTTAAAAACAACGAAAACCAGTCGGCCGTCGCGATAAAACGTCCAACAGATCCGGCAGCTGTACTATACCCAGTACCCACTCTATGAACGGCCGCGGGCCGGTTTCGTGAAAAATTCGAGGGCTCTAATTATAAAAATTGTACAAAGTTATATAAAATAAATTGAAAAGACCTTTCTTATGAAAAAATTAAAAGCGTCGGAAAAGATAAAAATAAATAATCGCGACGAGCATAACGCGATTTTTCTACCCACTGGGGGTTTTAAATGTATACGGAAAATAAAAAGAAAGTAAAATCTCGGTCGTGATAGTAATTTTTTTTTTGAAAAAATTCATTCTACTATCTGCAGGGCTCGGTCTATTTCGCAGTATATGAATATATTAAACGACTATGACCGAGTCTGCATAGTAAATAACGAATCGCGAGAATTTAGAACCTTTTGTCAATAATAAAAATGCGTTCGATATTTAAAAAGAAACTGCTCGGTGGCGAGCGAAGACAAAAAAAAAAAAAGGTGCAAATAAATAATATGCGCACGCCTCGTCTGCGCGTATGAAAATATTTGTCGACGTCACACGGCGCGCAGAGATAACATTATACTCGTACCCGTGACCGAACAGTACTGAAAAACGACTGTCAAACCAGTATATTATTACTTTTAGAAAATTTTTTTTTTTTTTAAACGGACGTTTATCTAGCGCTGTATGTACGCGCCACCGTCGTCGTTGAAAATATAGATACGCGTATAGAGAGGCGTACGGCGTAGAATATAACTCAGGCGCAGTCGATCCGCAAAACAGATAGTAAACCGTTGGGTTTGTAATGAAATAAAAATAAGTTAGAAATATTTTATGGGAAACTGTAAAACAAGACTCCGCGGTAAAGAACAATGTCGGATGAATGGAAAATAAATAATAATATTCAATTCTATTTTCAAGAACAAGTATTATGGGTACAAAAACTGATTACGACACGATAAATGCGTAGGAAAAAATAATTTAGCATGAGAAAGAGAAGGAAAAAAAATAAAAAATTGAAAAACATTTCTTGAAAACACACGAGTCAGATGATAAGTTACGATTAATCGAATCGTTCGATAAACGGTTGAAAAGACCGTATAATAATAATATAATGTATTATACATTATGTGAATACAAATTTTTTTTTTTTTAAATTATGTTATGACCGAGTATAAAACAGAGATTTATTGTACGTATATTTTTTTATTTTTTTTTTGTAAACTGCCTCTTCTCAATATTGTCATGGGCATTGTCTTACGATTGTCCGCGTTCACGACGACGCACAAACGTTTCCAGTTTTGATTACTACGTATAATATGTACTTTTATTATTATTGTTTTTCTTTTCCAATGCGCGAGCATTTAACAGCCCAAATAATAATTCATCGAATCGTTTTTAATTTTAAATACTCCGCCGCGCGACGTCTCGTTTATATAATATATACGTCGTGTAGAAAAACTATTATAATATGCGGGGCGAGAATTTTTATGACGTCAAATATCCGTAACAATAACAACACGAACGAACAAAGTATTTTTACTACAAGTTTACGCGAGTCTGATAAATTTCACATTTAGATTTAATGCGCGGCGCATACACTACACATACATATTATACAAAGTAAATTGAAAAAGTTTCTCAAAGTATCAAACGACAAAAAAGCGAGAGAGGTCCGAGGGAAATTAAACGAGTCGAACGAAGAAAAATAAATGTATAAAACGTATTATAAAAACGTACGAACGCGCGTAGACGGTAAATACGTGACGCTCGAAATTATTATCATTATCTCGGAATATCGTCCGGGTCTTCTTTTTTCTTTTTTTTTGTCACAGCTCAGTGTCTTTTATCGTGTACGAAATTAATTTCCGACTAAAATATAGCGATTTTCTTTTTAGAATTTATTATCCGAAAAGACGCGTCGTGCAAAAAGAGTCGTCAAAAAAATAATGGTTTTATTATATTGTAAAGAACGGGTCATATCTGTACTCGCTATCGGCTATATACTCGTACTTGCCGAGAAGTCGTGTCGACAAATTGTACGCATTAACGTCGCCTGATTTTCCTTCCCTCGCGCTTTCGTCCTTTTGATAAATGTTTGATTTGTTTCCAATACGCGATTCAAGGCAATAATTTCGTCGGCTCATAACGCGCCGAGAACGTTCGTGGATGACGGATTGCATACCTGCGTTTTTAAATACCGTACTTTTCCCCCGCCGAACACGCACGAAATCCATCAATGGCGATTATTATTTTTATTTTCAACGTACCTCGAGCGGGTAGTATATAAATCGCCGCGAACAAATTAATATACTCGTATATATATTATACTAGTCGTTCATAAATCATTTCGCAAACGTATCATTATAACTATCCGAACACCCCACACGTATAACGAACGCCACGTCAAAATCATTGGGCGTTGAAAAAAAATAAGAAGGAAATTTTACGTCTGACGTTCGCATGTAAGGAACTAGGGGTTTGCAGGTCGCCGCCGCCGCCGCCGCCGCGGTACTCACTCAACGAACCGTTTAGGATGTTTTTGCCACACCCGTTTATTTTGCGACAACTATGTACGAAACGCGTTAGATTATAATTATTTCGATATTTTTTTACGCTCATTGTAAATAATCACATGTTCTCGGATAAATACTAATAAATATTAGCCAGATTACGTTCAGTTCTATACGTTAAAATGTAACGAGTCGATCGACACAATCCTAAAACGTCGACAGCCGGTCGAAAAATAACATTTATCATAAAAGAAAAAATGAAATAATTCTCGGACCTGAAGGGTTGGAAAATTTACCTGGTTTTTTTTTTTTCTATATAATTTGCCGCTAGGAGCGACGGGCCTAAAGATACGCCCCGTCGCCGTCTCGAACGTACGTTTTAAACGGATTTTTATTTTACATCCTCGGCGGAAGGTTAACGCCGACCAGCGCGTTAAATATTGTTAAATACCGCGCGCGGTTAATCTCGTTTTGATTATTTGTCCGCCGAATTCATACAATATAATATGTCATCGATCGAAAGCTAAAGATTCAACGTGATATAAAACAAGCGCACAATAATTTCGTCCTACTGATGACCTCGAGTTTATCGTCCAAATCTAGGTCTAATCCTACTCGTTTTTATATCATTCGTCAGAGACCTAATTATGCCGTAGATTCAGTCGATGTTTATTTCGTAATCGCTCTTGTCATTTATAAACGCCGTATTATTACGTCTAATCAAACACGTTTCTCACAGTTTCAAATTCAATATTTGTAAAGCGCGTTAATGATTTCCGCGGCGTATCACCATATCGCGTTTCGCCCCCGATTACGTTTGCTTTCGATCGTATTGCCGGTACTTCAGGCGTACGCTCTTGCATCGGGGCATTGGAAATAAACGACGGGACATACAGGAGATATACGTGTACAGGTACGCGTCGCCGAGAACAGCAGCGCACACGCGCGCCCTTGTCGATACGCATCGGTCGTCGAGCGTTCTCGGCGAGAATTCGATCGGACTTTCGCGTGTCCGGTCATAGTTTACCACCGACGGATCGACGGGTCGCGCGGTCAATTATCACTCCTCTCCGGGGAAACCCGCGATCCGCGGCTTTTTAATGCATCCTCCGAGAACGAAGTCCTTCGCCCCCGCCCTGCCCCTCGGCGACGCCGAACGCAATTAGCCAAATGACACGAAGACTTTGTGTATTGTTGTGCGTCCGTACGTACAGCGAGACACGACGCAATATGTTGCTTCGGGAGAGAGAGGCGCGCGTGGTGGTTCGCGTGAGGCACGTGTTTATCACGAAAATACCGGGAGTCATTAAACGTCGGGGCGAGGGGGGGGGGGAAATTAACCGATATCGCGTGCTCGTTATTATCGCTTCGGTCTTGTGTCCGAAAATATAATATATCAAAAAAAAAAAAAAAAACCGTTTTCTTTTCATTTATTTTTTGTTTCTCTCTAATATTCCTTCGCCCAATTTATTCGGCGCCCATATTATTATAATCATTACAATACACACACACACACACACACTGTGAGCAGTTCTACACGCGCGCGAGACCGACAACAGGCCGAAGATTCGGCGGCGCAATTGACGTTAATTCTCACCGTTTTGTACGTAATAAAACATTTATACGCGGGCACATCCGACGTTGCTCTCCTTCCGCCGCGGGTTGTGTAGGAGGTATTTATCGCCGCCGCGCACGAACCCCGGCCGTCAGATGGTCCATTTCGCCGTATTTTACTACGTACCGACTCGCGCGAGTCGTACGTAGACCGTATGTCGTCCGCGCGCGCGTCTGCCGCGATCGCCGCCCCATAACCGTCCGAACGAATTCCGATCATTCTCGCCGATCGATTTCGTTTTTTTCTTTCGCGTCCCCCTCGAACGACGCGCGTATTTTCATACTGGACCGAGCGAGCTTTTCGGCCCCGAAGGCCTCGGAAACGTCGACTTTCTCGTAATAATAATTATTATTCTATATGAAAACGTTTTTACAATAGTAGAGAATCGTCAGTTTTTCTTTTCGTTATTATTACCGTTCATATTTCGACGGTTTTCATTCGACCGACGAATATGATATTGAAATTATTAGAACTAAAAATTTTGTTTTGTCGAGAAAACGTTTTTCTTGGACCCCTCGCACGCCCAAATCCCGGCCCTGCTGTGACTCCCCCTCTCTATCTCTTTCGACGTGTAGATACGGCGTAAATATAGGTATTAGGTATTATAAACGCTTATAAATGAGATACGGTCGTCGTCGTGTGTATTTATATAAGTATATTTAAATCGATCGGCGAACCCACCTGGTCGTCCGTCCGCCGGGCGCGGAGCCAAATAAAGTTCACGATTTACTCTGTGTGGTGTGTTTGCGCGACGGAGCGTGTGTGTGCGCGCGCGCCAACGGACAATGTTGACGAGAGTTCGTTGAACGTTTTCAAATGATTATCGCAACACGTTTTCTTCATATTAATCGTTTTCGAATTAATAAACACAAACGATGCGCCGCGCGCGCGGTTCGGGCCGAAAGCGGCGTCCGTACGGATTAAACGTTCGGTCTCCGACGAAAACACTTGAATTCTTACGATTTTAAAAATAAAATACTTGGGTACGTTTCGCGCGCGCGCGAATTAAACGACATCAAACAGTCATTAATCGAATTAAAATCCGTCGAAATTCAGACGTTTCGACGTTTTTACCTCTCGTATACGTTTCACGCGTTTCCTCGTTTTCGGTGTGCCGATGAAATAAGAGTCACCTCTAAGTCGGTTAATGTCAATAGTTGGAGTTTTCAGTGAAACGCAATTCTTAAACTTTTTGTTGTTATTGATTTTTCATTTATTTGTTTCATTATAACAAGGCCTTGACAAAGATTACTCCCTTTATAGTTTCCACTTTTGCTTTTCATAATAAACTTAGAGCATTTCGAAATACTGGTGTACACTGTGTTGTATATATATATTTATACTCGTATATATAAAATGTTTCAGCTCGAATATTTTTATGATAGATCGAATCGTCATGTTCCTTTACGAATCAAATACGTATTATAGGTCAAATATTTAATTAAATTACAAATAACATTTTTCCAAGTACAATAAGAATAAAACCCATTTCTCTCCGAAAATGTATATTAACTGCTCGAGAAGCAGCTTTATTATGTAAACAAAAAAAAAAAAACTATCTACGTGTACCTTTCAAAACGAGTTGAACAAGTTGAAAACATTTCAAATCATTCGGCACATTTCTTTAATGATATATTATTCGTGGAATTCATCTTGACCACGATTATGTTTGCGTTACGCCGAAAAATAAAAATAATATTTCATATTTATCACGATTTTCAGATCAAGATAAACGCGAAGTAGTATTTTTGAGTAAGTAATAAACTCCGTAGAAGAACACATGCGCGTACGCCTCGCCTTGCCTCGCGATTAGCCGCGTTGTAAAGCTAGAAAAATGTTGAAGAAATAATTTATTAATATTGTTATGCAATTTGTTCATACGATAAACAACAAGAGTTTGAATTATAGAGCGTTCGAATTCATTCGATTATTGTTTCGACGGAGTTTTAACAAATCGAACGATTTCAAAACGTATTCAGCCGAGTACTACATAATAGTAATGTACTTGTGTGCACACAATATTCAAAAACTCATGTGCAAAACTAAAACGTATTGTTTACAATATGTGTCCACTTCGAATTCGTCAAACTCGATGTCAGATAAGTTCATCAGACCACAAACAAACGACTAAACGATTTGGATGTGATATTACAGAAGACGGGGGGTGATTGATATTGTCGGATCGCTCTTATAAAATTGAAATCCACGTTGCTTTTGAAAAACGATTCCGCGCGAAGAAGAAACGATGCATCTCTTTCTATTTTCTATCTGTTTCGATAGTTTATTAAATTATCGGTGATTTCAATAAGTTGAACGAACTTTTGACCAAAAAAAAAAAAAAAACCAAAATCGTTACTTTTCGTTCGAATATCCAATTTCGTCAGCGTTTAATTAACGAGGAGAACACTCGTGAAAATATTGATCGCGACTTTTCCACTGTTATACACAAATTATACAAATCGAACAATCTCATGAAGAATTTTGAAAAAATGAGTTTCAAGTGACTGAAACAGGCACGAAAAAATAAAATTTTAAAAATTAACAACAAAAACGCGCACACACACACCTTATAGTATAACCAATACGTCACTCGTATGTCTAAAACTCGAAAAATTCAAGTGGTGACGAGGCTTATTTTGAAAATCCTCGACTCGTTGAATCGAAAAAACGAAATAAATGTACGATTGAAAATATTTTTAGAGTGTGCCTGTATAATATGACGTTTTTAATTTACATCGGTAAATAATAATCATCGATCGGATGTGAAAAAAATAGAAACAATTTCGAACCGTCGTCGCTGCGTCGTATTTATACGAGTGTATATTAATAATATGCAACTTCAATTATTAATGTACTGCGAAGGGAGTTTTTGGATTTACGAAACGTTTTTTTTTACGTCGTCACTTTTTGATGGGCCCGACGGGGGGGCGCGCCCGTTGTTCCGAGCAAGTTGACATTCGAGTGTATAGTACATGTGTAATAGTTATTATTATGAAAACCGGCGATAATGAGCGGATGGGGTGGACGACACTATTGTTTCGACCGAATAACGCTGCGACAAAAGAGAAAGAGAGAGAGAGAGAGCAGAGAGAGGGATATCGTTTCCGGTTGACCGTTTGCAACCGTCGTAGACCGATGACAAAAACACCGCGCAGTTAATTCGGATACAGAAAATCGGCGACAGATGTCCGGCGATTCGGACGCGTTCAACAGTCGTTCAAAACGATTTCCACAGTGCCCTCGCGCCATACGCGGGCATTTTATAAAAACGTATCCTCGTGATCCGGGGCTGCCGCGGCCTCGCACAAAATGTAACACGAGCTCTCCGAGTACGTCGACGTCATTCGTTTTTGGTTTGGAAATGTTTAGGCGCGATCGGTTCGTCGACGTTCAGATTTCTCAGGACATACGTATATGAAGTCGATGCCTTGGTGGTTATTAGGTGACTTTGTTTTTCGAAGGAGAAAACGATCGGCACTGTCGCGTGTAATGCGTTTGTCTTGAAATAAATCGATAGAGAAAATTCAGAGAGGTGATCGAGAATCGATAAAAAGAGGTCGAAAAAATCGTTTATCTAGAAGTCTGCTGCAGTAATCCAGAAGATAGTAGTACGTTGTTATACCTGCACTCGCGAATATTTCAAAAACCCCGTCGATATAAAATATTATATATAAATTACACACACGTCTTTTATATAAAACACATAATATAATAATGAAATAATAATAATAATAATAATACAACGCGCGACGTGTAGTGAAACTAATTAACGCTGGTCATCCGGTACCGCTGTCGGAGGCGGCGAAGAGGGATCGGAAAAGTGTGCGGCGTTAATGTCCGAGGGTTAAGACAATTTCCGATTTCGTTTAGACCGCCAATTGTCCGGTGTTCCGCTAGCACGTGACGGCGGCCAAAGGGATTTCTCTACCGTGCCCTTCCCCTGTGTGTCTCCTAAACGTGCGCGCGTGTGAGCGTAAATACGCGCGCACACCGTCTCGTCCTTCCCCCCCCCACCCCACTGCACGCCCGACGATGACCGCCAGCGGTTTAGTTCTGGCAATTAGTTGGTGAAATCGGCCGTGATCGTGTGTGTAATTCTTCGCGCGCGTATGTGTGTGTCGTCCTATATGGCTCTTTACTCCTTTTCTTTCTTCCCCTTTTTCACACCCCTGTTTTAATACTTTTTGCCACACGCTCGCACGGATGCACACACACGCGCGCGCGCGCGCGCGCGCGAGCTCGCGTATTCTCGTACCATAGCTTTTATATACGTATATATATTATATTCCACTATGACTTACCGACTTCTATACTGCCCCACTACTACTTGTAATCTCAAACCGAAACGTTTGCGTCCGAAGAGACCGTGTTTTTTTTTTTTTTGTTTTTCGTTATATCCCAAGTACACGCGCGCTTCCTCCGACCGAGACTTCCTCGCAGTCGCGGCGGGGGGGTAGCGTCTGAGGATTGAAACGGTAACGTTGCCCCGGCTTGAAAAAACATTAATTTCTCTATTATCGTTTTAGCCGTGGCGAGTGGTTTTATAATGACGTTTATCCCCCCCCACCATCTACATCGTTTCGCTCCAAGTCGTTGGAAATGGTAAATCGAGTTGATTGTCCCCTATATATTTCACCGCCCGACTTCGTCCTCCCTGTAGCCTGCGATTAGATCAGTCGTGTCCTGAAATCGCAGAATAACACGCGTGATATACGCCGCGCCGTGTAGGTAAGAAAGCGTATATATTTTTTTTGAAACGAAAATCATTTTGACTCGTAATAAAACATTATTTCTCGCGTCTGAATTTTCCAACGCGCGTTTCTAATAACAGTTGAGATAATAACGACGAAATGGAATAAAAAAAAAAATTAATTCGACACGCCGAGAGCTACAATAATGTTTAATATAATTTTATCTCTTAACGTTCGTTTAATTCATAAATAAGATTTGACATTTAAACGCAATGAATACGCGCGTAAAAATGTACACGCCGTACGTTAGAGACGTAGGTAAACCACGCATAATACTAGTCTGAAATAATAATATATCCGCGCGTTTTGTCATCAATTATTATCGCGTCGCGCATTCCAACGGTGAACTTTCAAAACACGTCCTTAGATATTTTACAATGACAAAATACGCGCGCGCGCGTGCGATGGGTATTCGCGTTACGCGTCCAAAACGACTCGTAAAATAATATCATAATAAATTATTAAATACGCGACGATGGAGACTAATATGCCCGGCGGTTTTCTCCGGCCGGCCGGCCGTATGCTGATTTCACGTGAATTTCACAATCGCGCGCCGGTCGCAGTACGAATCATTCCTTTCGTTGCGCAACAATAATTTCACGATTTAATTATACGTGACATAATGACGTCGTCGGGGGATAGGCAAATATCGTTATGTAAAATAATTTACGAAAATTATTTTTTTCATTAATTAACTCTCGCGGTTATGCAATTTTCGTCTTGTAATCGAGACGTCGCGTCTGAATTCCGAAAAAAAAAAAGTAAAAAAGAAAAGAAAACAATAATTAACAATACAGAAATTTTTTCTTTTTTCACTCGCCTATTATTGGCAAATTCAATACCGCCTATATGTATTTTAGTTGTTACGAAACGTTTTTTTTTTTTTTCAATTAATTTCGAGACGGTCGCGGCGTGCTAAAATAATGTGCGCCGACGTCTTTCATATTATTATTATCACGTTTTTCGCGCGTTCTCGAGTGTCACGGCTCTGCCGAACCTGCGGCGCGTTTATCGGAAAAATAAATACGGAAAAAAATAAAAAAAAAAAAAAAAAAACCGTAAAACAATTTCGCTTGTCTCGTCGTCGGAAAACTAGTCCGGGGATCCGTATCGTTATCGTCGCAACAGTGTTCAAATCGTCGAGCGCGTAATTTAACGACACGCGTTTCCTAGTGTGTTCGTTTAACGTTTATGTGTTTTCTAAAACGAATCTGATGAAATAATTTACACAATATGTTATTTGCCTGTCCACTTCATGAAAAGACATCCATTTAATAATAATAATAATAATAACCACAACAGCAGTAACAACAACAACAACAACAACAAAAATAGAAACTATTATGAATGTTACACAATGCTCGGTAGAAACGAGTTTCCTCTTTGTCGAGTACTTAAACAAATATATGTCTGATGAAGTTAAATTTAATAATTCCGAGTTACTTATCATTATTATTATTGTTATAATATCACGTGCATGCGCGTCATCGCATACGAGGTCACTGAACAATATTTAGAATGTTAAATTATTATTATTATTATTATTGAAATAAACTTTTGGAAAAAGACCATACGGTGACGTGTGTACCGCGCGCACACGTACGCGCGTATACCTACGTCACAAGTCGTCGTATTACAACAATGCGGTCAGGTTGTTTTTTCGTCGATTCCAAATTATTATTATTATTATTTGTGTTTCGAATCCATTTTCAACGATCAAATCGAATCGAGGCCGTATCCGTTTTGTTTTTCGTTTACGACGATAATAATAATAATTATTGTAAAACTTTACGTTGTCGTTTACTTTGTACGACGATCATTTTTTTCTTCATTTCTATCCTTCGAAAACGACGACTTATTCGATCGGTTCAACGATCTTCGGACAAAAAAAACTTCCCGACAGTCATTCCGCACGGATTGCCGTTTTATTTCTATCCGATCGATAACTTACTACGTATATAATGATATGTAGTATACAATAAGAGGAATCGCGATGATTTTTTTTTTTCCACCGTCATATCTCGAGCGATTTAATCGATGTGCCCTATCTGTTGCCGTTAGTAAACCTCGGAGCCTATATAGAGGTGAAAACGTTATAATATTATACCGACTATGAGAAAGAACAAAGCTGTCGTTGTTTTTTTTTTTGTCGCGAATCTATCGGAGAACAGACGGCAAATATTTGTAGTCCGCGATCGTTGTTCGCGCGTTTCCGAGTGAAAGTCGCAGTGGTGTATTTGGTCGCCAGCGTGTCTGCTCTGCGATAACCCCATTTCCCCAAACGCAAAACTATCGTTTGCCATTCTAAATAATAAAATGCATAATAATCATTACATAATAATATATTTATATATATATATATTATAATATAGGTTATAATATGCGTTCCGGTTTTTTATTTCGTA
The DNA here is from genome assembly GCA_948098885.1 of Drepanosiphum platanoidis. Lineage (NCBI taxonomy): Eukaryota > Metazoa > Arthropoda > Insecta > Hemiptera > Aphididae > Drepanosiphum > Drepanosiphum platanoidis. Next base: position 20,952,657 of record OX402530.1, on the reverse strand, counting down.
CGGTTTTTTTTTTCCATCATGTTTTTAGTAGGAGAAGCGATTAGTGGTTTTTTTTTTTTGCCAACGCGAAAAATTTTGTTTATAAAACATTATAAAATAAAATAATTACCCAAAACAAAATAATGAATGTTTCGATTACGCGCTGAAAGAGAATAACCGAACGAAAAAAAAAAAGAAAATATAATAAAACCTTATACTTTACACGAAACCAGTAGGTTTATAAACGAGGACACGTGTCTTCGATATTATATTTTCGGGTCGACTGTTTACTTTCGATAACCTCAGATTTTTCGAAGGCACGTTGATAAATGTACAGGCAAATGTAACGCGTTTAAATGAGATCAAACACGCCGGAAGTAACGATTTTAATGGCGAAGATGAATTACTATGGCGTTCGGCCGCAACTGTAAAACGTTGTACTACATATTGTTTAATCTGTTTTTTTTCTTTTGTCGTTACTGAATTCCGCACGAAAATCGTAGTTTATCCGCGATAACCGACCATCTCTACTTTTTGCCCGACGTCGAATGAATAACAAATCGTGCCGATCAGTCGTAATAGTGTATAAGTTTTTGAAAACGCCGCTCTCGGTGCCGCGGAAAAAAAAGCAAAAAAGAGCACTTTCGTACAATATTTCGTTACCGGAATATTGTCGTAACACACTCTGTTAGATTTTTTTTTATGTAAAACCATAAAAACATTCAAACGCTTAAGTCCCGAGCCCTAAGAATTCATAACGAACCGGAAAAATCACTCTGATCTCCGACGCTATTTTCACGGGACTGCAAGTCTCTCCGGGGGGGGGGGGGGGGGTTGTTTTTTTTTTTTTGTCGCGCGTCGCATTTTAGCGTTCGCCGAATCTAACTCCGTCGTTGTTTCGCGATAATTTCATCTGTCCGTCCCCGTTTAATAATACCGCGCGAACGTGCGATCAGAGCACAATACGTATACGATATCGACTCAATCGCAAGTCGTATAACTGCGCCGCCCTCGGAGGGGCGGTATACGGTATATGGTATACACAGTACGCGGTCGTTTTATTCTCGGAAATTCTCAACAACTCGATAAATACGTTTCGCCGTACCTTGGCCGTATAAAATTATACCATAGTTTATACAGAGGACGGATCATCATCTCGTATTTAATTTATTAAATTAAACGGTTCCACTTCAGATTTACGAGTGCGCGCATACATATATAGAGTTCGCGCGCGCGCGCGCGCGCGCGCGTGTGTGTGTGCAGCTCGATTTCGTTCCGTTTAATGACCGAGTCCGAAATGGAAAATAATAATACTGCCGAGGAGTTAACTTACTTAGCGTCCGACGACGAGTGTATAATATTATCGAACGCGAGATGTTGGTCTGTATGTTGCAATATTTCCGCCGCCCGATTGAAATGTACGTTTCATTGGTTCGCCTAAGATATTATTATCGCTGTAGCGCCTTTTCGTTTTGAACGCGTCGATAAAAAAAACTTACAAATAACAATAGTATAGTGTGTGTGTTAGCCCACGTGTACGACAAGTAGAGTAAATCTGATCGACCTGTGATGAGATCGAATTTCATAACGAAGACGTTATTAGAACGAATAAATCGCAAAAAAAATCCTTTACGATCGACTACTCGGTTCACGAGTGACAAGAACATCGAACGTCCAACATTATGTTGTCTGTGCCCAACTGAAAAAGCCGAGTGTTACTCCAGAACGACTCGTTTTTCTTTTATACCATTATTATACCGTTACATACAATAATACACAATCGTACCAGAGTTTCGCGCCGAATCTACTTCCCATCTGGTACAATCAAAGTACGGAACTTAAAGCATTTTTTAACTTTTTTTTTTTATCTGACTTAAAGTCTAGTACATAGTGTTTTTAGAGGTTTTTTATCCCCGTTTTCGCATACTTGGAAAATAATTTTCAAAAAGTCCATAGACCAAAAGTTATGTCAAGTTTTCTGAAACCAGATTTTAACTAAGACATTGTATTTGATTAGAGTAAAATTTTGCTTTTCAATATTATTTAGTATAATCAGATCGGTATCGATAATCTGTTTTATCTTAAAAATGTCGTTCTGTGTTTCCGTAGTCTTAAAAAAGTATAAATACAAGCACAAATAAAAATTGAAGTCCAGACCTGTAATAATAATATTTATTTTATTTATTCATTTTTTTTTGAAATGAGTGGATCGCCGTTCGTCGGGTTACTTCTCTGCTTATTTTTCACGTATTTCGATTCGATTGTCGTACGTCGGAGTTTTTAAGTGCACTTGTGAGCTGTTGATTTTTACGATTTCGAGTGCTGCGAGTCTCCCGGACCTCGATTGTAATACACTGCTGTGCAAACACACGTATCGCGCGCATGCGTTTTTCCCCTCGTGATGGCGCGCAGGTACTTCATTTAGTAAATAAACTATTGTTTTAATCTGACCTCTTGATTTCAAATACACGCCACTCCATATTATGCAAATGTTTACATCGTTTACACAAATCGTGTAAACCCATACCGTGCATCCGTGTAGGTATACTCGAGTTTGTTTAGTGGCGTAAAATTCATCGCGTTGAACTATTGAACCGCGTCTGGAATGTCTACAGCGTCATACGGTACGGAAAAGAAATTACATACATAACAAACGTACATGTAATATATGATAATACAACTGCGGACGGGTACAATGTAACGTACACGCGATATACATACGTATATTATAAGTGTATATTGTGATTTTTTTTTTTTTTTTATGAAACGACGCTTCCACGCCAGTTACAACAATCTATACGATCGATCGATCGACGTTGAAACCGTTGTTGTTTTTTTTTTTCTTCGCGCTTCTCCGTATAGAACGCGTAAACCTGCAACCCGTTGTACCCGTCGGCCCCACCGAATCGACGATAAAAGTGCAGTATGTCGGTAATCCCCGGCGTTTGTCTACGCTGCGGGAAAATTGGATCTGTTCGTCTCGCCACGCCGCCGTCGCGACAGCGCGCGCAGTCGACCGTTCGAAAGAAGAATACAACGCGCCTCGTGCTCGAGAAAAACCCCCGAGCAAAATGTTTTTTTGTTTTCCCGTCGTCGCGTATTGAATTAAAAAAAAAAAAATTGTTTCGGACTATTTTCATACGCTCGTCTAACAATTATTGTAAGTTGGTCGGTTTTTAGAGCGCATAGTACGATGGCGAGACCAAAATTCCGAGGACGGTCCTGCGGCTTTATACGCATATGTATACAATGCGCGAGCGAAAGGTTGTGACGAAGTCGCGAGCAGGACAAAAGTCCGGAAAAGTCTATACACTAGCCCCTTTTACTCCAAGGGGGCCGTTGCTCGTCTGTACGCGTTCGAATAAAAACGCCGTACCGGTGAACGGCGCGGTATCGTTTCGATTTACGCGAATCGATCGCGCTCGGAAAAGTGGTTCGTAAACGATAATGTCTGACGATATACCAGCAGAAAAAATAGGAAAAAAAGGCGGTGCGAGATAGGGACGATTACGCGAGAAAAAAAACTAAAACGCTCGCTTTGGGAAAACGTTCGAACGACCCGGTGTGCATCGCGTTATCGGCGCTCTCGTCTCGGGCGCGCGGTCGCGGGGACAAATCGGGAGACGTTAACGGCGGTGACGGGACAGGTGTGTGTGTGTGTGCGCGCGCTCGCGATGAGTCACTCGCCTCGGCGGCGGTCTCGTCCTGCCGCGGCGGCGGCGCGGGGGGCACCCGCGAGACGCGGGTGGCTGATGGGTCTTTATTTTTCAAAACGACGATCGAACGGAATCTCCGGGCGACCGAACGGCACGCCGCCGCTAATGAATTAATACGGCAGGAATGCACCACGGTGGTACCGTGTGCAGTCTCCAGAGTCTCGGCCGCGCGCGTCTCTTTTAGTTTTCCATACGTTATAATACATCAACAGTTATAAATAGACTGCCCGGACGCGTATTCCAATGCATATTACGTACGCGGACGTAATAAATTGATATAAAATATTGACAGTGCTCGCGGCCATTGTGTATATAATATTATGTATATGTACATGTACACGGTATATACATACGTTTATAGGTACCTAGTAGTATATGATGGGAGAGACGGAAAATATAATATAAATCAAAGTCAACAATGACACACGCCGCGTACCTATAAAATGTATAATACAATAATATCGTACGTACGGGTACGTCGCGGGTTCGTGATTAGAGTAGTGAGCAGCGATCTGGCAGCGCAGTCGTATTATTATTATTATTATTATTATCGTTGTCGTTATTATTATTATAAATCTGATATTATGTTAATGTCTCCACGGGCCGGTCGTCGGACTCGGGCGCAATCGTTCGTCGAAACTATTATTATAATATAGTCGGACGACGTCGTCGTCGTCGTCGTCGATACGGAACGCAATCGTACCTGACCGTGGCGCACGTCATCTATGCGTACGTGGATTTTCTGAATCCGGGTGGGCGGACAAAGTCGGTGGGGCCGGACGACGACGACGACTCGCGATCGCTTTTTTTATTGTAGTATATACAGCGTGCGCGTAATAATATTTCGCGCGACTCCGTCGTCTGACGTGAAAATATAATCCAGATGGCGGCGGCGGTGGCGGCGGCGAGTATACGTTTTGCACACAATACGAGTGAATAAAGAACGGAAACGTTTTGTCGAATTCGACGCTCTAAATATTAATACACTGTTCTCCTCTACCCGCGGACGTCGAAAATCCGCTCCCGACAGAGGTCATCGTCGCACTCTTGTCGCTCAAACATCGCGCATTTTCATAAAAGTAAAACAAATCGTCCACATCTCCCGAGAACCCGCGGAACAGGACGGAAAATCAATTTCGAGAGGTCGACGAAAGTCGTGTACGGATTAAGGAGCCCTAGACAATATCGAAAAGTACAAAATTCGTTTAAAACCCGATATCTCGGTCTTCGTTCTTCGAGTCCTTGTATTCGAGACCTACAGTACGTATTTACCTGTCGAAGAGTGTTTTACGTGGCTTTTTCGCCTACGTCGATGTCATAGCGATCGAAACTATTAAAATCGTCAAAAAATCATATGTTCTTCGAGTTAAAATGACTAAATATAATCGTCTTGTTTTGCATCGGCTCGCATCGTCGTTTGTACGACACTTTCAAAAGCAATATAAAACGTATACGTGACAACGAAAACTATAGATTTATACTTATTTTTTATTCGTTTATTATTCCTTCTTTTTTTTTTCAAAATTGTGCACGAAACTATAAAATATTGTTTAAACTTTCACGATGAGATCTTTTCTTTTCGTTTCTTTTTTTCCGAACACATTGAGTTATTTTTGTGATATTTACTATATTAAATATACACCCGCGAATTCGAGGAAGACCGGAACACGCTTGATAATAATTGGTTATTTTCGCAACGAAAATAATATAAATATTGCGTTCCTCGACTATTGAAATGTAAAACTGTCTTCGGCGAGACGGAAGCATATACAATATACGTATACATATATAGGTACTTACGTTGCAAGTCGAATCGACTTTTTTTTTTCAAATAAAATCCAATCTCAACGGTCGAGTCGACGGTATTATGTCGTTTGACGAAAACGGGTGTACCCGTGTTTTTTTTTTTTCCTGTAAAATAATACGTGGGAAAAATTTATCTCAACAGAATTTTATATACGTAAATCATTTTCTTTCTTTCCCCCCACGACCGCGGCTTTATATCCATGTCGTTCGAACACTTTGTCTAGTCACATATTATAGTGTATTTTTTTAATGGCGGCGCGGCAAGTCTAGGAATAAATTCCGCTTCGACAGTCATCGATCAGCGATAGTAATAATAATAAAAATAATAATAACGTTTAGATTCGTATACGAAATACAAATGACGGTTCACAAACCATTATATCGATTCGAAAATAAATTATTCATGAAGTGTGTATAAAACGTACCCGTTAATTTCGTAGTTGCATATTTCTGATTCGTTCGTTTAGAAGAGAGACGGAAAAAGAAAAAGGAAAAAAACACCGTACTACCGTAAGCCACACACGAGCGTACGTCCAGATAGAAGGTTACGAGTGCTAAGCGAGCGTTAACACGCGTTGAAAACACATATCGAGGCGAAGTTTTTTTTTTTATTTTCTTAGACCGTCGACCTGAAATTCAAATCGCGCGTTACGCGCACACGTGAAAACGACGACCGGGATGAATATAAAACGCGCGTCGAACATATTAATTCTTCGTCGGCCAACGTCTGGAGTCCGCGCGAACTATAAAACACCATAATAATAACATAATCCTACGGTGCAGTACACGCCCGTAATCCAGCGCAAAACGAATTTAACGTATGGTTTATTATTTAGACCGTCATTAAGGCGAGAATATTCGAGAAACATCGAACAGACTAGTGGTTTATATGATATTATCGTAGTGCGCGCTGAACACGCGACAGGCGGAATATTAAAAGATTTTTATTGGCGTTAATGTGGCCGAAACGCGAATTGTGCGTATTTTCCACGGACGAAATATATTACTTCGCGGTCACTTTAAAAGACCTCATTTGGACAGATAACAAAGGACATTAATACGATTTACGGTTCTAGTAATGTCTGAAATGTATTCCCTACAATTCATTTAATTCGTTGGCATGCGCGTCTCTCGTGTGTTGCGGCAGACTATTGCACACGGCCACTACTATAACAACTACAACTACTAGGTACTATATTATACTATGTACTACATTAACTAGTTTATACGCGTACCGTAAACTTTATTACTTTCACACTAATTTTTTTCCGTTTCGTAGACCGGACGAGAGAGAGAGAGAGAGAAAAAAAACGTTTACTAAACGTCCCCAAAAAGGGGAAATGACAATAATATTTAACGTGTATTCCGCGATACTTGTAAATATTATATCAATACGAGTATATAATATTATTATTATGTGTGTGTGTGTGTGTGTGAATTAATGACGACGCGCTAACAATACCGGCGGTATCGCGAATCGATTAGAATTAGATAAACTGCGGCGGCGGCGGCTCGCGGCTCCTCTATCGACTAATCATATTAAAATACGGCTTTATCATATACGTAGGCCAAAGGACTATTTCACAGTCAAAAGGACGCGCTCGTACATACGTAATTATACGCACTTAAACGCGTCTCTATCTCGGATATATCGTATACATATCTTCATCATCACGACGATGAAACGAGCGAATAAAGCGACCCTTTGAACGGCTCCGCGCGTTTAATAGCAACGTAATTGATGAGCAATTGGTGGCGGCGGGTATTCTCGTTGATAATATTATAATATTATGCGAAAGGGCGAAATCGCTTTGCTCTTTTTATCCCGCGGCGAAGAGACGGTTCGTGTAATATATATATATGTATGCGTATCACACCCGTTCCGACAGCGGCGCGGCGGTCGGTCGGAGGGGTCCGCGCCGCAGAAACAAACGGAAGCAACAAGCCAATTAACGTCGGGCGTTTAAAAAGGAGGATCTTCATTAAGTCGTAATATACGCGTATAATATATACATATATATATATATATATATATCTACAGAGAGAGAGAGAGACGCGCGGAGGTGGCCGCCGAGAGGGTAAGGCGGGGCGTGGTCGCAATTAAAAAAACCGTCTTGATAAAAAAAAAAAAAGAAACCGTGTATAATTACAATATTAATAATAAACAATAAGGAGTAACGCTCGGCGGAGGTCTCTCGACGGGAAAACGCCTCTTCCCCGGCGGTTTTCCGCCGCACCCTTTCGTCCTTATACGTCGTACGCGTCGTGTACGCCGCGGGTTCGGTAAACGCGCGCCTCTTATTATTACAAACACCGAGTGCAGTTGTACACCTATATTAATATAATGTATGAATACACCGGCGCGTCGATAACGTTACGAATCGATTTCTCGCCCTCCGTCGTCGCTTAATCTACAACGACGTGATCGACCGTCGGGCAACACGCCTCGGATACACGACGACGCGTCGCGCTGTAGGGGAGAGAAACGAAATCAGCCCCGCGTTAACGCATTCGTTACCGGGCGTGCACGACCGATTCAAAACGGTCCTCTGGCCGCGCCGCGTACGTGAGATGGTTTTTCGAAACGTTCGTCTCGGGCGCGCCGCAGCTCCTCCGAAAGATCTAATTAGTCTTGTACGACGACGCGACCCACTCGAAAACACTCGGAACACAAACGGTCTGCAGACGCGCTAATGCGATCGTCCGCGGCGAAGGAGGAATCCGAATCGGGCGCGCGTTCCAAATTCGTGGGCCCCGCGCGATCGTTTTTCCTTTTTTTTTTTCCGCGTACAATAGAGTCATATTACGGTCGTGTTTGTTTCATTTCTGTCCTACGATCGTCTGCCGTTCTGCGTCGCGTGTACGAGACGACCGCGATCGGACGTTTTAACGAATAGCAGAGGTATTTCAGACGGATATAATAAGGTTTTTGTTTGTCGACTTCCCAAACACTCCAGAGAAATATAATAATCGTCGGAATTGTTTTTGGGAGTGCCCGCATAATAGGTTTATAATATGTCGCTGCCGCTGCTATATTATAGTATAATGATAATAATAATAATAATAATGTAAGCGTATATAACAAGTGATATATCCGGTGTTTTCCATTACGATTTTGTTTAAATTATATGCGTATAATCACCGGTGACTACCCACGCGCATATGCGACGGGACCGGCCTCCTCTCTTTTTACACGAAAATATTTCGGAGGAATACCGTTAAAACGCGTAAGCTTTAAAAGTCAACGAGTAGATAACACATTTGATTACCCGCGTTGTTGAAAAAATTTGTCCGCACACGCGTACGAGTATAGGAGACATTTTTTCTACTAAAAGCGTACGCGCGAATAAAATACATAAACTGCATAAAACGAGTGTAAGCGATAAACGAGAGAGAAAAAAAAAACGAATAAAACGAGTTCGACGATTAATATAATAGCCACCCGTTAGTGACAATGTGGCCAATATTAGTTTGGAAACGATCGTAAGTCGTAAGGAGAAATAATTCAAATCAAAAGACCACGGCGCGGCGCACCGGGTACTTCCTTTCGAGTCTGAGGCCAGGATTTCCAGGAAGTTTCGTCTGTGGCGGTTTTCAAGGAACTGAAACACGACAGCAGAAAAATGCCATATAGTTCGCGACGACCGTGTACATATAAGTGATATCGTGAATAATAATCAGTCGTATACGGTACTTAACGGTAAACGGAAAAAGTATTTTCATTAAATTCCGGCGGCGACGCGTCCTTTTCGTGACGTGCAGCATATCGCACGAGTAAAATATTACAGTCAGCTATAAACTTACGTTATAATGTATACGCGTATACGTGGGAACATAATATTTTTCCGTCCTAAAACATAATTTGTATCATGTACAGTAAACAGTATGCGAGTTCGTACTTAGACAACGCAAACCAATCAAGAGGATTTATTATTTTCCATGCACTACTTCTTCTTTCGTACGCGACCAGACATGCAATCATTTGTCAACGGATTTTCAAATTTAATAATAAAAATAAATAAATACGTTATTCCGCAGTGGAAACGGAAGGTAGCTACGAGGAATATTTACCGCGTGGTAAAAAATTACGCGAAATTCGTTCGACTGATGTTATGTACTATGGATCATAATATCGTACGGGAAAATCGCGTTGTTTAATTTCGGCCACGTATTCTAAGCCAAGTAATAGGCAGGCGATCGCGTGACCTACGCAGTGTGTCTTGTAAAACGAAGTTAGTTCTGTTGAAATGTACCACAAAGCTCTAGTCGGTTTTTCGAAATCGACGGCTGGTCGACAAATGGTGATGACGGGGCAATTGATGAGGGACAAAACCCTCTGCAATTACTCCGGGGGGCGCTTGAGATTTAGGTAAATTTCATATAGAGCAACGCATTAAACTGAAGAAAAAATAACAACCGCAATTGGTATTTGAATACAATTTCAAAAAAAATAACAAAATACGTTACTATACGACATTTATATTTTACTAATATGATTTTACCTATTCGTGCGAATATTTTTAATATCGTACTGCGCGAATGAGTTGTGTATTCGCTGAAACAACGACAGGGTGCACGTGCCCCTGTACCCTCCCTAATTCCTCGAATCCACCACTTCTTTGGCAGACGTCAAATCGTCCGTCGCCTTGTTCGTTCGTTCAGACTTTTGAACCGTCGAGGATTTTCGAAATCTGAATGCGATTTTAAGAACAAAAACGCCGTGGTTCTGTGGATATCGAGACGTGCCGCTAGGACTTTTCGCGCGTGGAAAAATTTCGGGGAGGCTCCAAACCGATCGGCGGCGAATCGCTCACTGGTCGTGTCCGACGACCGCGAGCGGTGTTTGCCGGAACAGCCGTCGGCGACGGCAGCAGGCCGACAGATCTGCCGCGTCGATCGCGTCGCATATTTATCGGCGCCAGATGGCGTATACGAGATCGATCGCGTGCCCAGAGATGGTCGGGACGTTCGTACACGACAACAATGCCGGGCGGCCTTTTTTTACTTCTTCTTTCCGCAGAGCTCTTCTTCTCTCCGGAGCCGTTTATTACGACGCAATTTACCGAACGCGAGATATAATTTCATCGTTATTATATCGAAAGGATAATAATAATATGTACCTGTTTGGCGCGCGCGCGCGCTCGTAATAATACTTGTACGTATGTTATATATTATATTGTGCTTATAACGCGTGGTGCGACCGTTTAGCCATCCCCGCGCAGACGATTACCCTCGTATGCGATACGTTACACGAATACGTACGCGTCGCAATAACAAGACGAACGCATTTATTAGGTACGCGCGCGTGTATATTATTCCGTTGTTTTTCCGTCCTATCCGGAACGGCCTTTTCTCCAGACGCACATTAATAACGAGCGCGTAATTTTATGTACGTAACGATTTCGGGAGGCGAAACGAGGGGAAAAACGACGACGTCAAACCCAATCCGTAAAACGTGCGCCGGGGCGAATATTTATACGTATATGTATACGAATTTATTGTTTCGAACTATAGTGATTAATGGTCGTGTGTACTACGCATATCATATTTTTACGTGCGCGCGCGGTCGAGTCGGACTCGCAGTCGGTGATTATAATTGTTGTTGTTATTGACTGAGCCCGTGTTTTTATCGGTAACGTATTGTCCGCGTGTGTGTGCGCGCGCGCGCGTTCGGAATATAATGAATAATTAAAAACGGTTTTGCTAAGAAGAAGAAAACATTAATTTTTTTAACGCACGGCCCCCACGCTGTCGCCGCCGCCGCGTATTATATACCTGCCTACTACTGCGCACAGTCGCTCCGGTGCATATTATTATTATTATTATTATCATTAGATATTTAGAGACGGGTCGCATATATATGTGTGTGTGTGTGTGTGTGTGTGTGTGTTGTGTATATATTCAGACATTCCATCAACGGGATACTTTTAATCTAATGAGCGCCCCGTCGCGAACCGTCTCGACGTCGCGGTACGGAATCGACCGGGGGATAAAATATTATTACGTTGCGCGCGCGCGGCGTCTAAAATATGATGGTCGCGACCGCGGTAGAGTTTCCGAGGTGTCCGTCATAATAATATCCAATCGATTATAATTCATTAGATTCAATAACACGCGCGTCACGCGCGCCCCGGCGTCCGTCCGTCCGACGTACGTACCTGCGGTGCGCGCGGAGAGGCACCGCGCGGCACACGCACTCTCCCGGTCGCGCGCATTTGCATATTCGCAAAGTCCGAGGCATAAATCAAAATCCGGTTTCCAGTCGTCGACAACGTCTCACCGTTTCGCCGGAACCGTGCGCGACCGTATTATAATAATAATAATAACATACAATACGTACGAGTATATCGTTCGGTACACTATTATTGTTATCATTATTATATCGTGTTTTATTAGTTTCGTATTTTATCGTTTATTTATGCGTGTATTTGTTAACGTTCGAACGCTACAGTTTGCGTATGAAAACGAAACGAACGAAATAGAAAGAAGGAGGGGGAAAAAAAAAACAATACGTTTCCGTAATATTTCCCAAGTCATTGCGTGAAAATAATCATTTCTTTTGTGTACGTCCATATTTTTCGATCTATCATTTCACGTAAAAACGTTCTTTGTTCGTTCGTGCTAAGCGTATAAATATCTGTACGTATAATGCCAAAGCCCTAAATATTCCTATAATTGAAATTTAACCGTTATTTACATCCAATAATGTTATATTATATAACACACACACACACACACACACACACACACACAATACTATTAATTTTCCACGTTTTAGTCGGGCGGGTATACATACACATATTATGTGTATAATACGTACACGTTTTTTTAAGTGGAAACTAATAACACGGCACGCCGCCGCCGCCGGTTAGGCAAAAGTAATAAACATCGTCGCGTATTATACTATATATACGATATAAATATCTATTATATGGGTCCACGTGATATTACAACCGACGCGGACTGTATACGCGGGGGGGAGGACCTATTAATATACACTAATATCTGCTGTTCCATAGCAACACATATTTTCCGTAGAAACCCGGAGTCAACATCGGTCAGTTCTTTTCCACATCAAAGAATACTCGCGTGGTGTCCGTCGCGTTTTACCACTCGCGTATAACGCGGCTGTCTCGTGTTAATACCGCGGCGGCGATATTGTGTTGCAGTCTCCTCCGCAATTCGCACGGTCTCCGCCGCGCCGCCGCAATAAAAATTATCGTCGTCATAATAAACGTGTAATAATACGAGCGCAAGGGAATTAATATCGAATCGCCGAGCTTTCGACTCCGGTAATAATTATTATCGTTATATCGAGCGCGTTTTCATGCATTCTTTCGGTTCATATTCAGAAACCTTGAAATATTGACGGTTGACGTCTATAATAATACGTGACCGCGATAAATTAATATTTATACCTATATATATTTATATACGTATTTAATGACTCGCACTTTTTTAAATTAATACGTTCGTCGTTAGTTCGACGAATAATAATAATTACAATGTAAATAATTGCGATCGCGCGAAATCAGTAAGTTATGGATTACGTATACGATACTAGGCTAGGCTATAATATACGTATACACATTGCTCAATGCAAATAATATATAGTCGGCTGCTGATTGATTATAATAATTGTTATGGTGTGAACGTATCCGTTTCAAAAGTTATCGTCTTTACAAATCTACGGTTGAAAAAATAAAGCCAAACGAGAAATATCGAATTTTATTATCATTAGTTTTTTTTTTTTGATTTATGAAACGTTATTGGAATTAAAATTATATAATCGCGTTTTCACGAACACGGGGCGGCCAAATCGTGTTTTTAGTAGTGGAAATGCGAAGCGTACTTAAAAGTTTTAATTTAAAATTAAAATCGATTACCATCTTTATGACGTGTAACCGATACGGTTAGTTTAAATGAGTAAATTCGTAGTGTATTACGTAGTACAACCGTTCATTTTGATCTTCAATTAAAAAAAAAAATAATGATAATAATAATAGTAGTAAAAAAATAATTTTCCTGAGAAAATAATTCTCGTTAATTTGATCAACGCGTAAAAGCACTGCTATTAAATTAACGCGTTCGAAATAAATCAAACCAATTCACATGGTTAAAATGACGGAAAAATTGAAACACATTTACGTTTCAAATTGTTACGCATGGAGTCCAAACGACTAGAGCGTGTGGGTTTATTCACTAGACCAGTAGTTTACGTGCGTGTATATATTATGTGTGTGTGTGTGTGTGTGTGTTTATTTTATTTTATTTCTGTTTTTTTTTTTTAGCGAAAATCTCAATTGGCACTCGTTTATCGATCCATTGGGTGATCGTTAGGAAAGCAGTGTTGCGGTCGACCCGTGGGAAACTAAGGTCCATGAACCAAAATACAGTGAAGCAATACCGGGTATAAAAATATTATAATAATATAATAGTAATAATAATAATAGAAAAAAAAAAAAAGGAAAAAAGTAAACTACATTAGAACGGAGGAAATAACATAATAACAAAGTCATAACCAAATCAGTATGGAACATTGATAGGGGGATATATACGTCCGCAAAGACAGTGCCGTATGCGGTTTATTAGTATTAATATGGACTGGCATGCGCTGTGAACCAGTTAAAAAACGTGATAAGCCCGTCAGTCACGTGGCCGGTTCCCACCATTACCTGATGCTTGTCCTCTTATTATTATTATTATTATTATTATTAAAACGCGTACACTCGCATTATCTACTTTGTGTTGTGTGTGTGTGTGTGTGTGTGTGAGTGTGTGCAGCGCGTTCGTAGGTTTTGGTTATGGTATAATATATAGATATGTATGTGTGCGTATAGTTTTTTACCATTATTATCATTTTTTTTTTTTTTGTTCCGGCGATGAAGGTTCTAGTTAGACCTTAATCCAGATGGGACAGTTCTACCTCACGCAGTACGAATATAAAGGTCCGATTCGTTAGGCCTGATTATAAAAATCACGGTTCTCTGTCAAGGAGATATAGAAACACACACACACACACATGCGCGCGCGACACGCATATACACGCGCGCGCGTACACAAATATACACACATATAGCGCTTTCTCGAAACGACGGTGCTCGTTAAAAGTGCCAACGTGTAAAAAAAACAACGACGTTCGACAAATTTGAATAACGTTTGGAGGGAAGAGAGGGGGGAAAAAAAACACGCCGTCTTGTGTATATAGTATTAGGTGTGCGCGGCGCGCTTCGAAATTATCGTCGAGCCCTTGAAATGTTTTTTTTTCCCTCTCAAATTGAGTATATTATTCGATAATGTTATTTGTTACGATCGAGTTTCCACGGACCGTGCTAGCCGTACGACGACGACGACAGACCGTATACGTCAGAAGAAGTCGGCGTCAACGAGGAGAAATTCCGATGAAAACCGTGATGGTTATTGTTCGCCATTTTACCGGCATCTCGCCCGCCGGCCGGCGCCGAAGACGGATCGGCCGTCGACTTTTCAATCGGCACGGCGGCTAGATTATAATATATAGCGACGAATTCGACCATCCGCCACAGTATATTTATGCGAATGACCACCGCGCGTACGGCTGTAATTACGACGACTCGAGGTTGGTTGTCGTGTGCCTCGTGGGGCCGAGGCTAAATGGCCGGCACGCATAAGTATAGACGTCGCGGAGCTGACGGCTTCTTCTCTCATGACGGAATCGTTCGTGCGCGGGTAAAGCGCGTTCGAATGTACTCGTAATACTCGGACGAAAGAGTTCAGACAGACTTCCGGCTCCGTCGCCGCGCGATTATCGTCGGGAATTATTCATAACATTTCGTCGTACCGCGCGGAATGCGCTGGTCCTTTTGATACGCGTTGAAACGGCGGCGTTCCCGAAAGAAGAAGAAAAAACTCGAACGCACAACAACAACAATATCGTTTATTAGTACTGCGGGCTGTTTTATCGAACGTCGACGATTCTTTAAAATAATGCGTCGGCGAACGTCGTGGGTAAAACGATTAACGAATCGTCCTTCCACTCGCGGTCTACCCGATTCCGCGAAAATGTCAAACGGTCGCTAAATAATATAACACAGTATCCGTGTTATATGCCGTGTGTGTGTGCTGAACAAATATTTTCCGGGGATAAATCTGTCGACGATACGGATATTAAATCCGATGATATTTTATTTCGTCCCGCTCAAAAACGCGAGTATCGCCCGAATCCACGTAGTACTGGGTACGACAAAATGTTTTCTCGTCTCCTTTTCTCCCACCTGTCTGCGGTACGTAACAAAACAAAACAGTTTGCCGCGACGACAAATGCGGCAATAAGCCGGCTTATGTACGATAATATAATACACGCGCGTATATTTTAATCATGATGTGCAACGTAAAACTATAATGACCATTTGAATTTCCGACGAGAATATAGCTATAGAATAAACTATAAACTATATTATTTCAACAGCGCGGGACTAAAGACAAATCGAAAGCACGCAAGACGTTAAAAAGTCCTGTCCTTGACACGTTATTAAATACATAATATATAGGTTTGGAGAGAACTATACGTCATAGTCCTCGCCCGGAAATACTCGCACTATATTCGCTAGGGTGATATTTTTATACGCGTATTACTTAAAAATCGTATTCGGACGGGGTTTTCAACACTACGTGTAGCTTTTTGCTTTGAAAAACGAGTTTAATCACCGTTTAAACGTTTAGAATACTAAAAATGAAAAAAATGTGGCCGATATGTCACCTACCGTATTGAATATTCAAGATTTTTTCCGATAGAAGTGTAATCGAACCGAAATCGATAACATATATAAAAGGTTTAAAATCTCAAGTGCTTATAAATGAAAAAAAAATCACCAGTTTTCTTTTTCAATTATTAAGAATACTGTCGGGAAATCGAAAATAACGACCGACTCGAATAATGCCGGAAATCGCTCCCCAAGTCCGCGACGACCAAGAAGTGTTCAAACGGCAGGTCAAACCGTGTGATGGACAGCAAAAGAACAAAACAAAGTAAAAAAACGAAAAAAGCACACATCACTCGCTTCACTCTATAGGTATCCAGAACGAGCTCGATCGCCGCGCCACTCTTTTCCACATCACGGGGTTCGAATGAGCCACACAAACAGTGGCGCGGCGAGACTTATTCCGGTGTCGTTTGTGGTACACCGCCCCACCACCATCTGTAACTAAAATACGTTAATTCAATACGCGACATGAAATTCGATCCAAGTAAGGTATATAAATATTAGTCCTAAACGTTTACTCGTCGCGACAGAATCTCGTATATTATGTTTTTACCGACCCGCACACCAATTGCAGGCATTGTTTTCGGTAATTCGCGCGATGCGGGACGAGACGGCGATACCTACATTGTCGGAAAGTCAAATTCGACGAGACGAGGGCGACCCCAACCACCGGAAAAAAAAAAAAAATTAAAAAACCGTAAAACTCGCGTTCGCTCGGCAGTGCTTTTGCAAATGCTACTATAATACTCGCCGCAACAAAAGTATCGCGCGTAATATTATACACACGTCGTCGTATTGCGCGCAGTGCGTATCGCGTGCACTCGCGCCCGCGCGCGTTTACGACGCGGTCCGAGAACAGATAAATGACGAAATGTATTTAAATCCCATAAACCGGAGGAAACGTTTATACGACCCTCGGTCGAATTTTATGGGTCAGACATCAACGGCGTTCAGCACCGTTGTAAAAATAATGGGAAATCTAGTACTATTCGATTGCCCGTCGTTCCGCCGAGTCGCCGGCCGGCCGACAGAATCGTATAAGTATATTATGTATATCGCATATACTTATCTGGAATTAGC
The DNA here is from genome assembly GCA_948098885.1 of Drepanosiphum platanoidis. Taxonomy (NCBI): domain Eukaryota; kingdom Metazoa; phylum Arthropoda; class Insecta; order Hemiptera; family Aphididae; genus Drepanosiphum; species Drepanosiphum platanoidis. The sequence continues at coordinate 20,935,334 of OX402530.1, read as the reverse complement.
CGCGCGAGCCCCTCCAGCAAACGGACGGGAGGAGTTTTTACATATCGCAGTGACATTATATCGTCGCGTTGTTTTATGTTACGTTTTTACACTGCGGCGACGACGGCGACCTTTCGACGTACGCACCACTACATGTATTATATTATTATACCGCCGCGCCGCCGTGCGTTGCGTACAGTATAATAACGCGATGTAGTGGTGCCCTAACATTTCGCGTACGACGCGACGAGCGCGCGCATCACTGTAAAAACGTATATAAAACAATAATAATTCCGATAGGGTTTTATAACGCGTACGCGACGATATGTTATGTGATAAACGCGCGTATGAAAATAATATCGCCAAACCGCAGACGCGCACGATAAAAATGACGAAAATAATAACATCGCGACACGGGAGGCGAAAACGAACGTCGCGACGACGTCCGCTGCGGCCGAATCCCCGGCGACAGTTCGCCGTTGTTCGAATGTTTTTACGACCGAAATGGTATAAATACGTATTGTACCTAATTATTTCACGTCCAGACTTCTCAGACGGTTTACATCTCGTTCGTTGCGATTACACGTCATCGTGTTTATCCCTGTTTATAGTGCGTGTGGATGCGCTTTTGTAATTTATCCTATTCGAAAACTAAGAACGTGTACGATTGCAAATAAGTACGAAATCCAAACGAAACAGCGTGCCGTCGTAGTTTCAGATATTATATTTTTGATTTTCAGTCGAAAATATGACGTGTAGGACACATTCCCGGGGAGAAGACGATCAGCGGCCACGACGATTCTTCGTCACCACGTGCTGAACGCCGTTCGAGATTTCGGGCCGCTAGAACACTGTAATAGGTTACATTCATACGTACCCAACAGCTACGAACGCACATTAAACCCGCCGCATTATCGCGCGATGATTTGACCGGAAATCAAATATCCTACCCGATGGCGAGATCACGAGAAACCATAATATTCATCGCGGAGCTATACGACGGGGCCGACGCGCGACGACGACGACGTGACGGCGGCGGCGATGTTTAAACATACATAACATGTATACGAGTATATAATATTATAAACCTTTCTACGAAATAATAGCATTTAAGAGGAACCGCGTAGTTCTCTTCTGTCCGATGATTGCTATTTAGTATTTTATACGGCTGCCCGTGTAATTTATACGAAAATATAAATAATAAAAACAGCTCAAACTAGTTTCGGGCCGTTGTTATTATTGTTTGTCGTGGATGTTCGGCCGCGTTATAGTAATAACTTACTGGCTCGTCGTAATTATTATCCGCGGGACCGTTAATTAAAAAATAAGAGGAAAAAAAAAAAGGAAAGAAGAAACCACAGATCGACCGTATATAATCATTGCCGTATATGCGCATACGAATCGTGTTCGGACCAAGGTCGCGGCGCTCGGGAAGATCGCTGCGACTCCGGCGAAACGGACGATGCTGGAGCGAAAAGGGAAGACGAAGAAGAATTAAGTGCGCGCGGACGACGGAGAGAAGACGAAACGAAACAACAACAAAAAAACCGACTCTCAAGACGCGAAGGATTAATTACGTTCGATCCGATTTGCGGATAGCGTTTTTGCACTCTTTTGTTTGCGCAGCTGCCGGGGGGGATCATTAAAAATCACCTACCGAGTGGAAACAATGCAATATGCAAATAAATTACAGGGTTTGCGAAACGGCGAAAAAAATAAAATAATAATAATAACGCGGTGCCGCGAAAGAAAGAAGTCGGGTAAAAAAAAAAAAACCGAAAATAATTTAACCCCTTTTTTCTTTTTTTTTTTTTATCCGCCGCCGCCGTTCGACGAGAGCCAAATTAGCCGGCGGAGGAGTGGCGCGCGCGCAAAGGGTTCGAACGCGGATTATCGATCGACGTGCGCGCATAATAATATTATATCATATTGTAATGCGCGTATGATATTAATATACAATACGCGCGAGCGTGTGTACGTGTGCGGGGAGGTCGTCACACTTACACCAGCCGGCCTTGTCAATCAAAAAAAAAAAAAAAAATAAAATAATAATAATGTATACGAAATAGTAATAATAATAATAGTGAAAAAAAAAAAAAAAACGGTAGTCCGAAAGACCCATTGTCTTTGTTGTGTCAGGCCACACTCCTCACCCCGCGGTGCTGCAGTGTTTTAAACGTCCCCGTGTGCCCGAACAATGCTATCGGCCGCGGCGCACTCGAACGCGAACAGATGGGTGTCCTTTTATTTTTTAATACGTATTTTCGATTTTTTGTTTTTTGTTTTCCTTCCCTTTCGTTACCGTCATTACCGTACGGTAATAAACGTTTCGGATACCGAATATCGCCCGCGTTCATATAATATTTTTATATATTTATTTATGCGCGAGTACGATCTCGCGCGATCCACGGTACGATTCTCGATCGAACTCCGCGGGGAACCGTCACGACGCGTATAAACGTAGTAGTGGCGGGCACACAGCAGCGTACCCGTTGCGATTCGCGAGCGTCGTCGGTCCGCCATTCATCACCGCGCGCGCACATATCATATTATTATGCTGTTTTATAAACCGATACGGAGATTATTATTACTATTTGCGCGTGCGTCTGTCTCGTCCGGAGTATCCGAACGTGGACAAAAAAAAAAAAAAAAACGGCCGCGCGCTCTCGCTCGGTCGGCGATCGGCCGCGTCGATTTAAAAACGCATAATAATATAATATTATGCGCCTAAATATTTTATTCGATGATTCGCCGTTGTGCGCGTGTTTTATTCGAAACGGGTCTCGGCCATGAATACGAATCGGATTTTTTCTTTTTTTTTCCCCTACTACTCGGGTAGCAAAACCGATCGTTAGGAAAGCATAATATTTACAAATTGAAAGAAATAAAGAAGAAGGGAAAAAAAACCGAAACGTTTATTTTATTTGAGCTTAAATACCATGCAGAGTCGGAGAGAAAAAAAACTGTCAATCAATTAAGGACGAGAAGAAGAAGATAAAAAAAAAAAAACGAATCCGCTAAGTAGTATAGGCAAGTATACTACGTAGGTATTAAATAAAGTATCTTCGTTGCGAAACACGAGTTGACGTTGTATCGTATGACAAACTGTTCTACCTGGTGAGGGAAAATAACAACTGCTCTGTGGTCGTTTCGACGACAAAAACGAATTTCAAATCCGGTATTTCGATGGATAAATTATGTTTTTGTTTTCTCCGTTGTTGTTATTATATCGGCCGGGTAACCGACTCTGCCGACGTGTTATGTCACTAGGGGAAATCATCGTGAAAACTACGCGACAATTAGCGAGACAACGAGTTCAACGGCAAAAGCAAAACAAAGTTTAATTCGTTGTAATCATTACAATGACATAAAACGCACTAGTGTTTAAGAATTATAATTCGACTTCGACAAAAATAAAAGGCATTTGCACGTCAAAGCACGTTCGTTAAATATTTTTTTTACAGTGTTCGATTTCTTTGATTCGCTACCGACACTATCGTTTGTTTCAAACTATCTATACGGGAGTCGTATTTTATATTGATAATTATTTTTTGCATTTTTTGGTAAATCTCAAATTCTAACACTACAACGGTTATGTCGAAAATTCAACGATGACGTTACCATACGCGTTTCCGAGACGTTTGTCTATGCCTATAGTAACTGATATAAAAATATTATTTCATAAAAAATCGATTCGGATTTAAATGTTCGACAGATTTGAATCGGATCAATACTGTACGTACTAGTTTATAGTAATAATTAAACGGGGAAAATGCGCGAACACGATCGTTTAAATTATTCACGTTGAGCAATAAAAACGCGACGTTTTATCTCTTATTTCAGTGGTATTATCTTCTTCGTTTACAATCGGCGATAAAAGAAAAAAAAAAAAAACAAAAAATTTAAAAACGGCCGGATACAGGTTTTAAGGAGTGAAATACCGAGAGCGTTGACGCGACGGGAGAAGCGGATGTTTTTATAATTCGAACGTTACAATAGTACATCATCGCACTCGAAAAAACGTTTTCGAACGCCGAGTTCTTCGGTGGACCGGAGTATTTACCGAATTTAAGTGCTCGTGTGATTGTAATAAAACTTTGCGGGTTAAGATTTTATATGACGTTTCTGATTTGACCGCTATACGAGTTGGAAAATAAGAATATTATGCTATGGAAAAAATATAAGCTCGTATAAAAGTGTTTTTAATGATTAATAAATACGTATAAATGTATAGTAATCAATGTCGTTGTAATTAACGTTATACACACACGGTTTCGTCGCCGAAGTAGAAACATTAAACGCGTTGTAAAAAACCAAAAAAATAAAACACCGAGCTACATTTACCGTTTAGAAGGAGAACTCTATGTCTATTATGTCCGTTTTTATCATTTTTAAAATTGTCCGTACAATAAGGTATGCCTGGAAATAAAACGTTAAACTATATAATCTTAATAGGACGTAATTATTAATCTTTTAGAAAATAATTCGAAGGTAAACTTCTGAGAATTAATACCACTCGTCGGTGCCTTAGGTATGTGTATTATTTATTATTACGGAGCGCATTTTTCTTCGGCGCAACAAAAAAATAGTAGAAAATAAAAGTTATACGTGTCGGTGTGTAACTACGGTGCTGAAAAGAAGAAACGACGCGATCGAGAAACAAAGCGATTAAAACTAATGCTCAACGATTAAAAAAAAAATAAATAGTAATAATAAAAAATAAACAAAAAAATTTGATGTTTATATCTCCCACACGTCTCTTATGAAGTAATCGAAATAAAAATCATATCGGAAAATTCCATTTCGGCGTGTAACCGGGTACGTTTGTTGACCGTGTTTTTGAGGTATCGTGTAATAGTATACGTGATATGTATACCGACGACGACGGAAGGACAAAAAAATAATGATCGAAATAGATATTATATACATGTTTGATGTGGCCTAGCTTTCGCGGAGATTTAGTTTATGACATTCGCAGAAATGTTTGCCTTCATTAAGTATAAATGTTTACGGTTTCTTTCTATGTTAAAGTTGAAAACGCAATTTGCTCAAAATTAATACTTAATAAATATATATATGTGTGTGTGTGTAGTGCTGGAAACGTTTCCAGTCCTTAGACTTATCACATAAAACGTATTATTACATTCGTTTATTGTTTTGTCTATAATATATATCGTAACGTCGTCGAGTCCGAGAAAACATTTTACAATTTTAAAACTGCTCGCATTTAATTATATCGAATTTCCCTTCCCTTTGTATACATATATATATATATATATATTATAATCTTATTACTGTCCACCTACACGTATACACTGTTATTATACACAGTGGGGACGAGGCATAAGCATAATACGTGTTATATCATCATCAATTGGTTCTCGTATTGACTTCCGTTCGTCACAGTAATTTTTCCACAGAAAAAAAAGAGAAAAATCACTGCACTACACGGCGGCGCGGTAAATGTATTTTACGAATTTATAAAACACATGTGACGTAATAGTGATATGGTCGTTAGTTAGGCACATCAGTAATTGACGTGCTCTTATTCTCTGTGAGAATTTCGCCCTTCGGTATAATATATCCGACATTTGAAATGCGTCGACGCTGTCAATCTGTTAGTTACGTAGAATTAATTTTTTTAGAGAAAAACGAATTAAAAAACGAAAACAATATAAAACACAACAACATCGCAACAACGTCCACGTCGCGCGAGATTGAGTGAGTTCGGAAATCAAATCTCTCCGCGCGGATAATCGATACGCCCGGGGTTTTGTTGTTTTTTTTTTTTTTTTTAATTAGGTCTCAATTATATAGCGCTTACGAAATACGCGTGATTAAATAACGGGGAAAAAATACCGACGTTCACGGTCGAGAATCAATCATCCGGCAACACGTTATTTTCCTCGTGCTAAAATATTATCATATCGAACAGCGCACAAACACTATTGTACTACTATATTATTATATCGCCAAGCAGTTTATAAATTGTACAAAGTATAAAAACAACGCGCTCGCTGTCCTTTCCCAAAACTATATGATTTGTCGCCAGCTCGCCGGTAATCGTAAGAGAATCTGACGATCGTGTTTAACGCGAAAAGAGTTTATTTTATTTTTTTTCATAAAACGTTATTATACGTAAACGGTGGATTATATTAAAAGTCAATACGAGTATAATACAACCTGCCGACCTGCGTGTTTTGCTCGACGAGCCGTCGGATAAACTTATCTGCGTCTCCGCGCAGTACTGATCGGTAGGACGCGCGTGTCTTAGATAAAAAAAACTCCAGTCTGTTTTCTCGAAATATACCGATTGAGACTTTGCGTTTCATTACTCGACGACTTGATTATTTTTCGATGTATGTATTGAAAACAAATAAAGACGAGTACACACACACACACAATATGGTACGACTAAACCCGTCGTATAGCAATAGATGTCAAACGCGGTAATGAGACGTGATACATAAATACATTTTTGAATGAGAAGTCATCGCCCGTTCGCGACGCGTACGTGGTCTCGGCGCACGTTCGTGTTTCCGCGACACGAGAAGTAAAAATATTTCCAGACGCCATGTATTATAATATACGGCGAGGTGCCTTGGGGAAAAATAGTTTTGTTTTGAACATCGTCATCGGCCGATTGTTCAACGCAGTACTTATGCGTGTCCGTTCTATAAAAAAATTAGTATAACTCCGTGCTGTGTATACTGAGTACTGACACAAGTGGGGGAGGACTTTCGCCGGGGACGCTAAAGGCGTAACTTTAAAATCCGACGGGGGTCGAAAAAAAAAAGAAGTAATTCACGAGTGTATATAAATGTTTTGTTGTTCCGCCGAGAGGATATATCGCGTATAGCTGAGATGTATGTATCTTTTGATGATGCAATCGATGATCTTAAGCTATTTATTATAGCGCGAGAAAAGTGAAATTTTCATAGATCGTTTTCATTTCAGTTATAATCTAACGCGATAAACCGATCAAATTTACCGTGTTTTTCTTTTTCTCGTTCATTAACAGGAACACTGAGTGCGGTATAGTCGACTCGGGGCACAAATAATTTAGACCGTCGTCGTCGGCAGCAACACTTCGTCCGGATCTCGCCGTGGTAGAGTTTTAGCTTTTTGCATATATGTAGCACCGATCGATGGACCTACCGGCGGCGAATCGAATGTTTTAATCTGCCGAGTCGTTTCGGTCGTCTAAAAAGTGCGGTTTTCGCTTTCGGATTGACGTCGTCTACGCGCGCGCGCGCGACTGTTAAAAAAATTATTTATATCGTATACGTATAACAGTTCGCGATATCACGAGACGTGCGCCGCATTTTTCACGCATTTTCGGCTAGAAAAAAAAAACAAAACAAAACAAAAACGACGGCGACGGCGGAAATTCACGGCGGACACGTTCACTTTTGTCGACTGCGAAAAGCGGCGTTTTCACTTTCCAATCCCCTGCCGCGAAAACGTCATCCGACGGACGCGATGTATTTTATATCGTCAAAATCATAAACAAAAATATTTAATTCGTTCTCGACGTTTCCCCGGCCGCGATATAGTTTTACTGTGTATATATTTGACCGGAAATACTCGTGTTACTATTATTACAACGTTTCTCGGTTCTGTTTATTCAGTGGATGTGTTTGCTTATCCCATTGATGCTGCTGCGATACGACGGCGCAGACCCGTCGTGTAACTAACTGGTCGAAAAGGCGGTTTTTATTACACGTATATAAAACAAAACGGCTTGTGATTTTTTATGGGTTTTTTACCCCTCTCTCTCTCTCTCTCTCTCTCTCTCTCTCTGTCTTATTTTCGCTGCGTACGAAACAATAATATAACGCGCGTACGATTTTAAATAAAACGACCGTTGTGGGTTCTCATAACCGTATCGGAACGGAGTCAACGTGACATTTAAGCATAATATCCCGAAATCGTCACTATTATACGTATACAATACGCGGACCGCGTCGCACGACCGTATTATTAATAAAACAGCGCGAGTTCAAAAGTTCAACATTTAGGTCATAGAATTTGCATAATAAAGAGTCGCCGTAATGAAATATTTAAAGACGCCGTAAAGATAGAAATACATATATATATATATATGTTCGCCATACGAGTATGGCGAAGGTATTTTAAAACGAGAAAGAATTTTTTAAAAATAACTTTACCACGAATAATAATCCTACGCGCGTTTTATCCCGTCGTCGCGATGAGTTACGTCGCATAATAAATAATAACGTACAAACAACATAATATTATAAACGAATAATAATAATTGAAAATGTTTTCTTGTTCACACTTAATCCATTACAAATATTATATTATGTTGCTCAATAATTCGTATATAATTTGTTTTCGAAGTAATTATAAAATTTAATTGGTCGAATAAACAATAATACACCTATGCCATAAATAAATACTACATATATCATGCGCGGTATTCGTATCGAGGAAATTAGCCGGGGGGGCTTACGAAGATAATAATAATAATAATATATTAATACTCGCGTGTACATATATATATATATTTATCGTGGGTACTATATACATCGAAGATTGTAATATATTATACGTGGTCGACGTAAACGTTATTTAATTTTCCAAAGTATATAATATACGTATATGATATTATGACGTCGGACCGGAGCGCGCGCGTTAATTTTAATTGAAAATTCGTCCGGTCATTTATTTATTTGTTTTGAATAAAAATCATATCGGAAATCCGTCGTTAAAAGGTTTGCGGGCTAATCAAAATTTACGACTGAAAACATTGCATACCCGACGACGATAAATCTGCGGCGGCGGCGGCGGCGGAGACTCGTAAAAAAAAGAAAAAAAAACCCGAGTCCGCGACGACCGTGTCTCTCATATACGCGCGCGCGCGGTGTAAATATCGTGTAATATAATATTATCATTTGTCGTGCGGACGAGGATATTCGGAATCAAAGACCCGCTCGGTTCGCGGCTGTTGTTAATATATATTAATAATACTAATAATAATTGTAATTATGACAATTGAATACAATACGGCGTCGACGACGAGGGGGGCGAAGAAAACGAGCGTTTATTCGTGCACGTAATAATAACATGGGCGAGCGCGCGAGATGACGTTTTCACTTACGAAAAGCTTCCGTCTAAATTGACTGTAATAATCGTATGGATTACTGCAGGCGTCCAATCAACAAATCCGGCGGCGAGTCTTAATTGATCCGTACACGAGTGCTCGCCATACATCAGGGTTGGACCCGGTGAAATCTCTCTCTCTCTCTGTGTTGTGTGAGTATTATACGCGCGCGCACACATAAACCCAAACGGAACGTATCAATTTAATCCGTGACCCGTATTATATACGTGCGGCAAGCCCTCCGCCGCCGTCAGTAATTAAATCGGACGGATGAATCACGTGAGATAGAGGACTTGAGCGATAGAGACGGATAGACGGACGGACGGCGGGAGAGATAGATAGAGAGAGAGAGAGAGAGAGGGGGAGACGGACGGACGGACAGACAGACGGCGGCGGGCAAACGGGCGGATAGAGGGAAAGAGACTGAAAAAGAGACAGAGAGATTATAACACTCGTATGTATATATACATTATACAGATTTCATCATTATTATTATTACATTTCATTTGTCACTCATTTCGTTGTTATAAAAAATAATAATAATATACGTGCGTGAGTGAGCGCGCGTGTGTGTGTGTACGGATAACAAGGAAACGTGAGTTAACGGACAAACACGACCGGACGCGCGCGTTTCAAACGTACACATATTACACGTCGTATATATATACACACGACCGGTCATTCATGATGATGGCGGCGCAATTTTCGTTCGGCGGCTGAATTTATTTTGGTTTTTTTTTTTTTTTTTTTTAATCGCGATCGCGCCGGCCCGACGGGCACGAGGGTGCCGAAAAAATTTAAATTCCAAACGTTATAAATATCCGCGCGGACGTGTTAAACGGTTTCGCTCACTATCTCTGTCCGAATATATCCGAAACGTATTGCGAGAAACGCGATTTTTCGTCTTTAGATACGGCCCACAGGAGCGTAAATCCTGGGAACCGAGATGGTTTTTTTCCTCCGAACGAAGCGATTGACGCTAAAGAAATATAATTTGAATGCTTAGTCGTCGTGTCGGAGCATTACGAGTACGCCGCCGTTTGAGATATCAATTAAACTGATTGCGATGTTCCAATATGATTGGTTCGATTTTACCGTGTGAACGAGTGCACGTATATTCGGATCATTATTATTCAATAAAGTATTAAATAATACGATTTTTTATGGAAATATTCATTATATACTCGTATTTTCAGTTATTCTTTTGGCTATCAAAACAATACGAATACACGATTTGAAAACTTGGATTATCTACGAACTAAAATGAACTCGGCGATCATAATTTACTCCGAAAGATTATCCTAACTGATTAAACGCCTGCACTTTTGCCTCGTCCCCACAACCGCCACTGATTATAATGCTTCATGTTCATGGGATATATATGTGTGTCGTGTGTGTATAAAATTAAAGAAAAACGTTTTGTTCGCGCTATGATGATGAAAAGTATCACAGGGTTTGAATAAAGTTGTTGCTTGCTAATTTTCACGACCACAAAGTATTATGACGTAGAGCTCGGAGGGGGTAGTAGGAAGAGCGTCACCTTCATACTCGAAAAATCTGATTACATCCGGTAGAACAAAAACGTCCGGGGGAAAAACGATGATCGGATTGGAAACAGAACGTAATCTAACGAAAATAATCGATTTACAGGGAAGCCAGGTATTTTATTCTGCAGGGACGCTGAGTTTCTCAATCGGCGTGGCGCGATCGCCACGCCGAAAAAAAGGTTTTGTTTTCACGATATTAACCTCCACGTCTCCGGTGACACGTCCTTTGTCGTGTCGACGTGCTCCTTGTCCGACGATATCGTGCGCCGTCGCGTTCTCGTACTAACACTTGTTGATGCGATAACACATTCGGACGATACGAAGTCTCGCCGTCGATAAAACGCCGTCGGCGGCGGTTATACAGCGCGCCGCCGTCGTGTTTTATTTTTATTTTCACGCCGGCGTTTATTTTCCGGGCCGAGTTTCGTCGCGATACGTTCGGACGACACGTCCGTTTCGTGTGAATGTCGCGTAATATCAGACAGTCGCGACTAGGAAAAACATGCGCGCTTTTCGATTGAACGCCACACAATATAGTGTTTTGTGAGCCCGCGAAGGAATTCGATTTTTCTTTCATTACGCGCGTGTACGTCTTTATTTCCTCCGCAGAAAGACTACTGCCGTCGTGGACGGGACTTTCGTCGAAGGGCCGATTCCCAGGTCGCACACGCACTTGTAACGAAAAACAAAAAATCCGAGCCTCTAGCATTATCCCCGTCGTCGTAACAACGTGACTGCAGTTTTCGTGTGCCGTCGAACAAATTGGTCGACGACAATAATTCTCGTATTAATTTCTTCGTTTTTTTCATTCCGACGACGTCTCCGTCCGATCGACCCCTATAATATGTACACGTCGTCGTTATTATTACGGCAGTACAATATGTTTATTCGTCATACGCATCATGAACGCGCGGCCCTCTTTAGACACTTCCGCATTAAAATCTACCAAATATACGTATACGTCGTACATGTATAATACGTTGACGACTGTTGTTTTGATCACTCCGAGTTTATAAACACTCGGGATATAATATTACGTGTATAATATGTATACTAGCAAACGGGCCGAACACGAGTTCGTGTACAACCTTCGTCGCTCGATCCTCTTCGACGTGTTTTATTATATCATTATAACACACACACACACACACACACAGATACACATTATTCGTTTCGATTATTATTTTGTGTGTATACGTCTCGCTTGTATATACATATATACACACGTACAGAAATAATCGACGTTTTGTAAATTATATGTATACGACGACTAAAACTCCGTACTTTCTCTTTTCATTTGTTATAAAAATCTGTACGTTTTTATGTAATTATGTTAATTTACCGATGGCCGACACTCTTTTTATTATTAAAAATATAATGTATAATTTCACACACGCGTACCATTATAATAACCATTGTGAAGGTTCAATTACTGATTTAAATACGTACAATTATTTCGTTTCTCGTTTATTTTTTTTTTTTTTTAATTCCCTTCTTCTGCGGCGTATATAATATACTACGAGTATATAGGTATACAGATAGGCACGTACGTAATTATTTCTTCAGATTGTTTACGTGTTGGCATTTAAACATCATCTCGACTTGTGATCGAAACGCTGAATCCGTGTACGGTGCCGAACTCGAATATAAAGCTTTCCACAATTCTGTTTACCGCGTACAATAACGTACATCGCGAAGGAAAAGAGAACGATAAAACGAATTTCACATTATGTTCCAGCGCGGCGTCGCACACGAATTTGACGGTATAGAACGACGGTTCTTCTAAAGTCGCTTTAGAATCCGTAAAAACGGAATTAATAATAGTCATCGTCGAGTAGACGTCCATAGTCTGCCAGTACAATCGATCTATTCGCCGTCCTCTGAAAAACAAAGATTAATTCGTTATGTATATTTTTATTAAGAATGATTTTTATGCGGCTTTTCCCTTTTCTACGCTTAGATTACGCGTTTTTTTTTTTTCAAATTCTCATATTTCAAAAACGCACGGTGTTCCAATAAACACTTGTTTGCTCGAAAGGAGTAAAATGATAATTATTTTTCAAAATTCTTTTCATGAAACTCGGTGAAAATTGTGAAATAATTGGAATATTTTTATCCATACGTAACCGCTTGATTTTAATAATAATTGCGTAATTTTCCAGCGACAGCGATAACAGAAAAAGCAATTAATATCATTTCACACTTTTCGATCGTGAACTTGAATTTGAATAGTTCTAAAATTCAACTGGTACGGATTTCGCCTTGGCCACGTGAAAAATTCCAGAAAAATGAACCGAAACGCGAGAATCAAAGACGCCACGGAATATCTCCTTGAGTGGCCGAAAATAATACAGCGTCTTGGAAGTGGACATGAACATTTTCCGAAAATCAGAATTCGAATAAATACCGGTCGAGTATTTGCGGTTACAGGTAAGCAATGCTTAGATGATCACCCTGTGTATATATTACGAAGGTGTTATGAAAAGTAGCGTTTAGAAGGCGCGCGTATATCTTCACGGCGGCGGACGTTGAAAAACACGATTTTACGAATAAATAAATTACGTCTCGCGAGATTTCCACGTCAAGCAGAAAACACACAGTCAATTATCTATTCACCGCGGTGGACGAGGAGTGGGTGGGGGGGGGGGAGTAGGTCCGTATAAAATACCGCGGCACAATGGTTAATCGCTGAAATCTGTGAATGCAACGCGCGCGTCATCGTGCTTCAAGATTTTCGAGAGAACTCATTTCACGTGATGTTTAAGGATTTGTTTAGAAAGCATACACGCACAATAGTGTTAATATTATGTATATTGTACGGACATAAGTATATACTACGTATCTACGTATATATATATGTATATGTTTATAAGTATATAATACTCGAGTGAGGCAGAAGAACCTGCAGCCGTAGAGCAATTCAAATATTAAACGGAAACGTTATTATTGTAATTTTTTTTTTCTTCCTTTTGCCGCGGATTCGAGTGGTGTATATATATATATAGCTGGTGGGTAAATGTTACATTGTGCAGTGCGGACGAGAAAAAAAGTCGCGTTCGTTCGGTTCAAGAATATTAAACACAATTAACGTGTTATATACATGTATACATACGTACGGGTTTATTTTTAGTTCAACAAACCGGGTGAACTATATGCGGTTTACGGTTTGTATCGTATTTATATATATATATATATTATATGAATTATATACACCGTTCTCTCATACCCCAAAGTCACTCACGAGTTAACCACAATTACCGTCACGTATATAAATACCTATTATTATAGCCACTACATTTATCGGCGAAATCCGTTGGTAATAATTTCGCTCGGTGCTAAATTATACGGACAAATTACTACGTACACACGGCGTTAGCCTTATTATTATACAATATTACATCCTTCCACGAACCCGGTGTACGAATAAAATGCTCCGCGGAATAAGAATTTGCGCCGCAATACCGTTTCGCACTGTGTTATACAACGCGCGCGTAATGGGTGTTGGTTTATGGACGGATAAAATACATACGTCTGCAGTATACGTATGCGTACACCGTGTACAAGATACAAGGATCCGGTACAGGATCAGGAGGCGTTCGTCTCGGCCTGCAGTGTACTGGGTACATATTTCGTAAAAATTACCGTCTTACGCCCGCGTAGCGCGAACGGAATCCTGGCGAGTAAACATGCGTATTTTGTCCGGGGAACCATCGACGCGATCGTTTGCGTATACGAACAAACGGGCTAGACGACGGGTAAGACAACAAAACAGTTAATGATTTAAAAACAATTATAATAATTCGAATTCGTAAAATTTCCTTTAAGACTTTTAAACCACGTACAACTTCTACCAAACTATATTATATTAACGTATCGCTGGCGTTTTATCGTAATATTATTAAACGTGAAACGTTTAATCCGTCATAGAGTAGATACGTATTTATGATGATGTTGAAAAGCAGAAATGTCCGGAAACGAGCCTTTTTCATTTTTAAACCGTCGAAACAAGCGAAAGAAAGCACTTTCAAATTTCACAATCGGAATCGTTGCTGGATTTTTCGCGTGAGAATAAGCAAATGCTACGATAGTACGCTGCAGTTCCTATACTCATTGCGAACTACCGCGGACTACCTCGAACGCGATACACGGTCTACATATATTACGCACACCGTACTCGACGTGTGCACCCCTCGACGGGAAGAACGGAATAATAACATCACTCGCCCCCGGAGCCCGTCCGTTGCTAATATTTCCATTCGCCCCGCGCATGCAATAATAATAATAATTAGTGTCCACTCGGGATATTATTATACACGTCGTCGACGGCCCCGCGGAGCCCCGCGCGTTCGCGTGCACTCCGCCGACGTCAAACAACACTTTTCGTAAAATCAAACGGCCTTCGAACAATATGCGCGCGTAAACATATATATATTATTAATTATTATATACGCGTTTTCCGATTTTCCTTTTGATTGTTAATACTATTATTTTCCCCCGGCGGTCTTGGTCGTCGTCGCCGCCGCCGCCGCCGCCGTAGACTCGCGTACTGCCAGAGGCGGCTTTTGTTTCAGATCGCATAAAAACAAACGCAAACAATGAACACATCAAGAGCCTCTTACACGTACTACATACACCGCAGCCACTACCACTACACGACACTGTATATGTGTACAGAGCGGAGCTGCTGCGGCTCTCGATGACCTCCTTATCCACTTCATTATAATTGACTCTCGGCGCTTTTGTGTTCGGCTCGCTCGACGACGACACGCGAACCGTCGAGTTCATTGTTTTGATTTTTCTCGTTTGGTTTTTGTCCCCCCCCCCCCCCCGGTAAGCGCGCGGCGAGGTAGGCGGAGGTAACTCTCTAATTAAAATATTAAAATTTCGTCGTCCGACGACCGTGTACTACGCGCGTGTATCTAATACGCTCAACATATACGCATACGTATAATGCGCGTACAGTAGACCTGCTGCGCCGCCGTGTTATTTATACAGGATGTGCCGCCGCCGCATTATGGCTACCGTATTATGATAATCGATATGGTTTCCGACGAATATCGGAGTGCTTAAAGTCTAAGTAGTGTTTTTTCTCAAAAATCACTCTGAAAATACAAAACGGCCGATCTCGTGTACCCGATTTTCCTAGACAAACAAAACGTTTTCCATTTTTATTTTATCGACCGGTGTCGATCCAGAGTGTTCGCCTACGAGTTTAATACGAAATCCAAATACAAAATCGACCGAAACGGTTGTGTCGTGTCAGTGGGGGGGGGGGGGGGGGAGGCTCTGCAATACGATACGTTTTCGGTAGTTTTTCTCTCAAACTCATCGACGAGTGTATATACGTATACCCCTCAACAGTTATACCGGTTATACCTAACGTTTGATAACGGCGAAATTTTTAAGTAAAACTCGCGTCCGTTTCGCGGATTTCCGAGTCACGCGAAACCGTCGTCGTCAGAAGTACGGTATACACGACGAAAGATATCGGAAAATTAAACGAAAAACTCGGCCCTTCGGGATCGCGACGACGGTTTGAAAACTTATTTCTCGGGAAAATAGAGGTAGATGTCGGCCGGGACGACGTCCCGTGCGCGTCACACCGGCCGAAATCGGTCGCTCACGTTCGGCGTCGTACGTCGTGTGCGCCCGGACGTTCTCAAGACCGCGCGTGTATATAGTAATAATAACAATAATACCTACGCGTATATCATCTCGCAGCCCGACTGCGCGACGACGTAACAACAATGGACGACGGGAGTGTATACGTATTAGCGATGCGGCGGCGGCGGCGGCGGATCGGACGACATTATTGAAATAAAATTACGCCGTAATTGGACGGATTAAAAATCGTATTGTTTCAGGTTTAATTAGGCGCGGCCTGCCGGGCGGAGACGAGCGGCCCGGCCGGTTCGCGACGACGTGCGTTTCATTCATACATTATAATAATATTATCGTGTTCACGGGGGCCCGGCACAGCCGCAGCCGCGGACTTGTCGTGATCCCGACCAATTATTGTAATCGGACGGACGATATGTCATTCGGCCATGGGAGGTTCTCATCATGAATGAACTCCGCAGAGCAGAATGGAAAACAAAAAAGACGACGACGACGACTAATTCAGAAAAACCGCACGACTAGTCTGCCGGGATGTATTTATCGCTGCTCGCAGACTGTATGTATTATAAACATATTATATATAAATGTACCCGAGTACGACTCGAAATTACCGGAATCGGAATATTTGCAGTGAATGCTCGAGAAGCGAAAAATTATGCGCAAAGTATATTATATTATTATAATATACGGTATAGTAATAACGCCCGCGCGCGCGCGCGAGTTTTTCATAAACAATTATTTATAATGTAATATTATTTGTTATTAAATGTGCCCCTCTTCCGCGACACGATAACGATCACGAACCGATATTATAATACGTCATGACTGCCATGTGATATTTTAATAACACTACCCCGTCTTCGTGAGAGATATTTCGAAACCCGCGTATAGTCGCACTGCCGACGAATAGTTGCCAACGTACGTTGTTTGTTTCCACGGTCGGAATAAACCCCCCCCCCCTCTCCCGTCCGATTAATGTTAATGTACGCTTTCGGTCTAACAGAAGGAAAGAAAGAAAGAAAAAAAACCAAAAATAAACGGGGACGTCACGGCGAATCGATATCGGTTCTTGTTTTAATTAAATTCGCGTACACACACATGGAGTCCTGGCGCGCAATCATAAGATGTATAGCAGCCGCCGCCGTCGTCCGAGTACTCCGTTAATTAATTGTTTTTGTCAAATGATTAAAAACAATGGACCAGACTCGACTGCGAGACCGTTACTGTTGTTCGGAGCCAAAGATCGAATTGAAACCGAATTCAGAAATAAAACGTTTCCGACGTTACGCGTATACAATACGAGTAATATACCGTATTAAATATTTTCATTCGGCCGATTGGCGAAACGATGCGGCGGCGTCGGCGTTACATTTTTTTCGATTCGTAGCTATAATTAATATCGCAAACTATATAACAGAGTTATATTTTTACTCTGTGGCGGCGTTATGAGTTTCGAATCGATCAAATCAATCACAAAAGTCAATGTATGTGTGTGTGTGTGTGTAATTGCTCTTTTTTCGAGCGTTCTTACGTTGAATAAAAATCAATCTTTGTGCAACGTGTCGAGTGCAAAACAGTAACGTTTAGAATCGCAGCAGTATTGCGTTTCGTAACGAGTTCGTGGATTTTTTTCGTGGATTTCGTAGCCAATACAGCCCGCCAGTACACGGACACGTGGCGTTCTTAAGACAACATTTTTCATATATTTATACGTGTACGCGAAGACACGAAATCGCGTCTGAAACGTTTGCGAAAAATATTGCCACCCGACCGCGACGACTCTGAAATGTTCGGGTTTTCGATGAGTATTTTTATGACGAGCTATTAAAACGTTTGATTTCAAACGAATCGGTAACAATAACCGCGCGTATAATGTCTCGCGGACTTTAGAGATGGATTTTTCGCCCAAACGATACACGCGCACGCGTACTGTGTAGAGGCGCACGTGGCGAACACGGTGTACCCAACGTAACGCGTCGAAGACGTTTTCGCACGAAACACTTAAGATTAGCGGTGTTGTTCGGAGGTCGGCAGACGCGCTTTATAGCTCTCCGGAGAGCGAAATCGATACGCGTTATAATATTATTATGTTTGCGGACGAAACGTATGGGCGGGGGTGGGGGGTGGGGGGAAATCGATTCCAAAAACTCCTCTCGATAAAGCATTAAGTGAAAAATATCACGAGTTTAATACTATGTGTGACTCGCGGACGAAAAACTCGTTTAATTATCTATCGGTTTCACTTAACGTCTTAAGACGGAATAACGCGCGAATTATTAACGCCGCGCGGTTTTATGTACCTATACTTAACGAGATATTAAAAACACATTTTTACGGCCGCGAATTGTGTGCACAGCGTTCGATATGATATGGTAAAAATAAAAAAAAATCTCGCACACTGCGAAACACACACTTCCCCTCTCCCCCAATCCACTCCGCCGTCGATAGATCCGCGCAACAGAGTGGACAAACCGTCCGGAAATCGGACGCGCGTACCACAGAGGAGAACGGAACATTTGTTACGTCGAAATCACGCGTCGACGGCATTTTAAACGATTCCCGTCCGCGTTCATATGTTACGAGTTTAATATTACGATATACACTCGCATATACATATATATACTAATCCGCCGTAATCAATATTATCATAAAGTTTTTTTTCTTCTCATTTTTTAACGTTAATATCTCATTAGTCCAAGGTTCGGAACTCCGTATAGTGCATTTGCATATCTGTTTTATATGATCTCGAGCGCAGGGTATTCCGTGTTGGGCACAAATTAATTTCACGTCGCCACGGGGTCATAAACACGAAATTTAATCATGCGCATTTCGACGGTTAATACAGTCTGGCGAGAGTATAATTTAGAGATTTCGTTTTTACATATATATATATATACATGTATACGCGTGGTGCATTTTGTACGTGTGTGTGTGTGTGTGTGCGCGCGCACATAACTAATTTAAAAATATAATTTCGGACGTCTCGGCCAAATGACTAATGTCGACTGTCGTCGTACGTTCGGCTTACACGTATATACGTATATATGCAACGTATATATAACGCGCGCTCGGGAAACGAGTAAAACTGTGAAAACTATAATATAACAGTAATGTCGGATAACGTTTTAATGGATTTTCATTACTATCGTCCGGATAAACGTTCCTCAATAAACTCTTATTTATTATCATTACTTTTTATTACCGCGTGTGATGTGCGCGCTGCATGTAGCACCATAATGCGCGCGCGAGCGTTTGACGACTACCGGACTACTCTGTCCGTTTTAATGACGAGTCACAGAAACGACGATAATTACTCTGAGAAATTTTACTGCCGCGTGTGTCGACGGCGATTGTTCTTCCATTATTATATTATTACATATTATTGTTATATTCGTTCGCGTTCGACCGTCGTTATTGATTGTTTTTTTTTTTCCAAACGTCATCACTCGGAAATTCGTTTGCGTACTTTTGCGACTTGTCCGCGTCGATGTGCTGCGACGAATGCGCCGGGGGGGGGGGGATTCGCATAAACTCGCGAAATACATAGAGGGCGAGACAATTTCGCTCCTTCTCGCCCGCGTTACATGTAACGTTATGCATAACGTCGTACACGCGACATTTCGGTATTCCTCCGACAATGGGTAATACGCACGAGTCGCGAGTATTAACTCGGTGTTTTAATATTCTATAACGTCGCCGGTTAATAAATGTATTCGATCGTTGTGAGAACGACGGGAGAAAAAGAAACGAGCGATTTCGAAACGATCGCGTACGATATAAATATTTCAAATCTGACCGAGGACGACGACGACGGCGGATTTATACGAATCAATTTGTGCGGCGCGCCGCGTTTGATTTATGCGGACATGAATTATTTAAAAAAAAAAAAAAAAGCGAAAAAAAAAATTAGTTTTGCATAAATCGTTTTATTCGAGACCGAGTTTAATTGAATTTAAAATGTAATAATTCAACGCGCGGCCGTCGTCGTCGTCGTCGTCGCCTTGTGAATCGACGAATGTAAATATCATCTCATATTTATTTTTTTGTTCTTCTTTTATTATTATTATTATTATTGTTATTATTAGTTTTTTTTTTCTCTCTCTCTCTCTCTCTCTCCTAATACGCGTCGTCTGCAATAGTAGTGTCTCTAGAACAATCTCGCGAAAAGTAATAAATAAAACGCGCAGTTTAATCTCGCGGCGATACTCGGAATACAAATTGAACGAATGGAAAAAAATCGACTCTCCCGGCGCGCGGATGTGTTGTGTTTACACGTCTAATTGATTTTATCGACTCGAACAAGACCAAAACTGCTCGGAGCCGACCGTTCCCAAATCGAACGCCGCGAGATCGCGAGAAATTAGGTACTGCGCCCGTGTTAAAATTCGAGACGGCCAGTCGATTTTAGTCGTTTTAATAATCATTCTGCTGCCGCCGAGGTGATCGATTAGATGACCCGTTAATATAATACTATTATTAATCCTATAATACATATATACACGAGTATATACATAAATACACAAATTTTATCGGTTCCTGACGCTATAATAGGTTAACCCGAAGTCATCGATCGTCGTCGTCGTCTACGTCATTCCCCCCCCCTCACTCTCCACAACGGGAGCGCATGTTATATTCGGGGTTTAAGGTGTAATGTATATTTATTTTTTTTCGAATTCTTGTTGGAAACGTGATAAATAAATAATAATTAATCATTCCGAAGTGTCGTTTTTTATTTTTATTTTTTTTTTTCCGAATAATTAACCCGTTTTACGACAAACAGCGTCTGAGAGCGTGTGCGCTCTGCACGCCGTTCGTTTTCGACTACGCTGTAACATAGATGTGTTACACTCGTGCGTATAGTTTCTTACAATTATTTTTTAAAAATATTCTTTTCCGTCTTGTCGGTCGTCTCCTCCCGCGGGGCCCGCCGGATGGCATTTGGATCACGTGCGCGTCGTTCGCGAACGAGCGTCGAGAGGACCGGATTACACGACGACTCCCAGAAAACACTTACGAGACCCGACGTTATAAATCGCCGAAAAATGCGAATCCGCTGTATACGCGCGCGCGCGCGCGCGCGCGAGGCGTGCGAGAAGAAACACGCGCGCCCTCGAGTTCAAAATATACGTACTCTCCCCACGCCGCCGCCGCGCCGGGAGAAAAAATCAAAACATTCTTTCCACTTTTCGATCGATTTCCGGTGATAAAACTAGTATAGTATCGTCGACGAGTATGGGATACGAATGTCGGGACAGGTCGCGCCGGTGTTTCTCGGCTGTTTGTGGTACAATGTAACATTGTAACATTCGGGCAACGTGGACGGTTAATAATATCATCGCAAATAAAGATTTAGAAGGTGAACGCGTTTCGGACGTATGAATATCAGTCGAAAATATAGAATCCTGTCGGTTTTATCTCGCGCGCGAACTGTCGCCGTTTTACCCGATTCAAATGTGTAGTTGTTAAAATATATACGTCATATTATTTATAATTACAGGTGCCTACTTCGACCGCGGCAAATTCGATAGAGCAAAAGCTTTAAGTAAAAACTACGATAGTCTCGCCGTAAGGTGGTTAGGTTAGGTTAGCGCAATATTGTAATATCAATGTCGCGTTCGATGTTTGGCGTGTTTTTTTTTTTATTTGTTCCGACTTTCAAATGCAAATAATTCGTATGATTAACGCGTTCAAGGTAAGATTTGGGGAGGGGGAGGGTATAGGAGACAGATAAAAGTCGACGATACCCTTTGCCCGAAAACGTTTTTTTATTAATTACGCGTACAGTTTATTTAGTGTGATTTCGTATATATAACGAAATAAAAGCACCCGATTGATTATGATAATTTTCCGTTTGATAAACCCGATTACAATTATTATTACCATTAACACAGGCTGCTGTCGTCTATTACGTTCAAGGTAATTTTTAATAAATCGTTTTTTATACAGTACGACGGTGATTACAACGCGAATCGTATCCTACCGAAAATTCGGTCCCGCCACGGCCTTGTAGAAATATCGTACTGTGTCTCAATCTATGTGTACATACGAGTACGGGCGATGATTAATAGTAAGATTTACACCTGTAAGTATAGGTATTTAATCGTGTTTAATCAACGGCCGGATAAAAAAAAAAAAGAAAAAAAAGCAATTACCCGTTTCGTTCTTAAAACTGTAAACTTTATGGTATTTACGACGGAACATTATGTCGGTTAATAGTATCTGCGGCGTGATCTTCACGGTCGAACCGGGTTTTCGACCAGCACCAATACCGGCTCACTTTTAAATGTTAAAACACTCCGAAATGAAACTAATTTCCTAAATTAAAAAAAAGGTGGTTTTTAATTACAGTTTATAATTGTAAAGTAATTTTAAATGGCTATAAACGAACGTGAATCATTTTTCTTTGCAAATCCGTGAGTAATTATTTTGTTTTTAGACCCATATTATATATAATATATGGAACTGTTTAATTTTTTGGTTCTTGAGCATCGCCGTCACGGTTTCGTCGTTTGTTTTACGTCCCATTTTTTTTTCTTCTATTCTCACTAAAAAGTTGCAAATCAAGAGTCAAACCGGCGCAAATAATACGCGATCGGCGTATACATCGCGCGAGATTATTTTCTCAATCGGTGACGAAAAGTCGTGAAATTCGTAAAACAATACCACATCGGTGTGTACAATACGAGTGCGATCGATCGCAGAGCGACTACTACTCGACGAACAAACTCGGAATGGACAACCGTCGTCGTACGTCATCTGCCGCGTTCGGAGTTGACATCGCACGCGGGCCTAACCCAAACGCGATAATATTTATAATTAGTAGCTCTACCATATATTATAGTAGGCACGGCATCGCCGGCGGCGGCCTTCGGCCTATTGCGGCAGCTGTGCTAAAAGGTTTATTTTAAGTGCTAAACACGATTTAAATTACTATTTTCATATTTTATTTTTTTTCAAACCGTACCGTAGTTAATTGATATTTTATTATAATGGATATTTATTATACGCGCGTATAAAAGGTAAAATAATTATTATAAGCGTGGGCAAAGTGAGTTGTTTAACGAAAAGGACCCTGAAATTAATACAACATAAATACGTATGTATTTCATTTTATTTATTTTTTTCGTAACTAATTACTCACGGTCGTAATGTACCATCGTACGTGTAATAATCATAGTACTTATTACGGTAGCGTTAAATTACAGTTTTAATTGTGATCGAGGTGTATTCGGCGGTCGGCTATACCATACGAGTTAATCTATCGAAATGTATACACATGTATATAATTATTTATGTTTTCAGCCTCGGCGTGTGTACTTAAAAATAATAATAAATTTCAGCGCGCGCGTATAGAGTATATTTTATAATTGTTACTGTTGCGGCGAACGAGTGTATGATACGGATAAGTAACTGCGAGAAATGCACTACGCCAAATGGTTGTTTAATAATACGTATATTATGTATGTCTATGTTATCGACGATTAGAAATAACATATTATCGCGTATATTATCTGTGTCGGTTGTTTTTTTTTTTTTTTTTTATTTCAAAACGTTTTCGGACGCCGCATCCACATCGACCCACCACGGTTCTCACGTCTTTTCGACTTTCCATTTATGAGTCCGCCGTTCCTTCGGCCAACTGCACGACACGCCAAATGGACCAAATCTAATTACACCACGTGTAAGTGCTCGTACTTAACACTCGCGTACGCGTTTCCGCGAGTGTTCTAATGAAAAGACTCGAGTAAAGCGTCCGCGCGTTCTCGGAACACACACAGGACACCCGTGGACTCTCCTCTTTCAGACCGACCTTTCTAAAGCTTTTTTCATCGGAAACAAAAAAAATACAATATATGAATACCGTTTTCTTGTAGTCCAGTGTTGTGTAGTACATAAACATGATTTTCTAATTCTTTATCGTTTGAAAATAAAATAATTATCCATTTAAATAAAACGAGTACATTCAACGCGCCAATGACATTTATTGTTTATTATGTTTAAACGAGTCACGAATTATGATCAATTTTTTAAACGTATTGTTCGAGATTTGTTTTATTTAGATTATAATTATTATGCGTTCAAAAGAGATGTAATTAAAAAAATAAATCACCAGGTTATGACTTAATTACCAACAAAGTTCTGAAAAATCTTCCTCGCAAACCCATTCTGCTAATTACATTTATCTTCAACGCTATGCTAAGACTTTCGTATTTTCCGCTAATATGGAAGTTCTCAACTGTAATACTTATACCAAAACCAAATAAATACGGCCTTAAAAACAAAAATTTTAAAAAAATACAAACAAAATACATTAAAAGAAATTTAAAAATTTTATTTTATTTCTACGATGTACGAAAAGAATTCGGTGTTTGACGCGCAGTGTTTTAGAGTTCTTAAAAAGAAATTCAATTTGCATTTAAATCCACTACTTATAATATTATAACTTATGACGTGTCGAAACAATAAATCAATATTTATTTTTTTAAGCGAGGTTGCTTATTTTAGTTAAAATATGACGTCGGAATAATGGAGATTAAAAAATAAAAAAATTGTATTTTCTACGCGACTAGACTTCTGTTCCCGACGATTTGGAATGATCGCGCGCGATTTTAACGCAACAAAATTACGAAATAAGAATAGGTTTACAGAGGTGATTTGTTTCTACTCCTGGACTTCCAATGTCATAACAACTTTTGCTACGACATGGCTTCGGCGTCCGTCACATAACTACAGAATCGTAATGAAAATTCGATCTAGACGTTAAACGATCTAAAAAAAAAACAAAATCAATAAGTTTTAACAAAAATTTAAATAAATACAGCGAACAAATTAACGCGAAGACGACGGACAATGACATCCGACGACGACGACGGCCCGAACGACACTGAAACGATAATGAATAATTATTATTAAAGAAAGCCGACGATTTCACTCGTAATAATCGATTTCACTTTACCCCATTGTCTTGCCCGGGCAGTAGGCGGTGTCACGATAACAACCGGATTCTTTTGTTTGTTCGTCTGTTTATTTCGTCCGTCTATTTCGCACGGGCGACGATCAAAGTTTCCGCGATTATTATTCCCTAAATAGCATATTGCTTTGTTCGGTTACACACTAAACGGTCGAATTAAAAAAAAAAAAAAAAAAACGAAAACGAGTAAAAATCACGTAAAAATCTCGGGTATCGACGAGCCGAAAAAAATAAATAAAACACAGAGTTCGCTTCGCAAAAAAAATGTTCTAAATACGCTTCTCGTGATTGTGTTTACTTTAAACGACGCGTGTGACGTCCGACCGCGGACAACACAATACGAACGCCGCGCCGCGCCGGTGGGGCAGATCCGACGCGCCGTAAAGACGAGTACGAGACAAAAACAAATACTCGGCCCGAGCTTTTATTTTTTTTTTTTTTTTGGTTCGCTCTGCCCCGCAGGACGTGGCCGCGAAATTTTTTCCCCTCCGCGCGTACGATAATATTATCGTCTCGACCGCGGTCGTCAATGATAATAAAAACCTTGGCGCGTCCGCCGCCGTTCGTTGTCCTTCTTCCCCTCCGGCGCGTTATTGTTATAGTTTTGCGCGCGCGGCGGTATACGTACGGCGAGATCGACACCACCGGCGGCGGCGGCGTCCGCACTCTGCCCAGCGGACCAGTATTATTTACGACCGACGTCCTAAGAGTGGCCGCGTCATAATTGGATTAAAAATGTCTCGGGCTGCCGAAAAATTATTATTCGCTCGTCTCCTCTCGCGTCCGTCCCCCGCAACCCGCGAGACCGTTGCTCTTTGTTGGTATACACATATAGTATGTAAGCGCTGGCGACGATAATACCGAATTGGTGTAGCCCGGCACGTAGGTCCCCGCGGACCCACAAAGCTCCCGGGCCGTTCTCATCAATAATAATAATAATTATCGTTATTAGAGAGAGGAGAACATAAGAGTTTACGATTTCTGCGCCGCACCGCACTTTTATGACGGATGAAGTCGCAGGTATATTACAGCGGGACCGGGAAAATAATAATTGGCCCGAAAGCCGAATCGAGGGGAAGAACCGTGCGGCGCGGCGGCGCCCCGGCGACATGTGCAGCAACTTTTTCCGCCACACCCGTGTTCTCGCGCGCGGTGACCATAACAATATCACTAAATGTATACGTATATAAGACGTATTTCGACCCGACCTGATATACACATCGCGATAATGTGATGGCCGCGGAGAAAGGTATAGCCTACGCGCGTTATTCGGAAATGCAAAAGCGTACGTGTCGCAGAATAATTGTCTCGTCGACGCGGATGATAATTATTATTATTCTCCCAAAGTCTGTCGGTGGTTTTTTTTTTTTCGTAGAACCTGTTCATAATCCGCGTAACGAACGCTTGCCCGCGCGTATATCTATAGCGTATAAATCAAACTGTGTACAATACAAAACGCAGGTTTCGGAATCATATATTATATATAATACGTACGTTAGAATTTCTAAAATCGCTCATAAACACCGGGTATACACCTACATTAGTTACACTTTTATTATTGTTATTATTTTTATTGTTAAAAATATTTCATTATACATATAGTATATATTACATAGACCAGTGTAGTGTTTTTTTTTTTTTTTTTTTTATCTACCAATCGGTCTTCAAAATATCCGCTATTACCTACAATAATGTATGGTTACGTAAATCGTTTATGTTGTCATAAAAATTAAAAAAAGAAAAAGAAAAAGAGAAAGACCCGGGAATCAGTTGTGAGTAATGAATGGGTTAAGAGCACATGTATATATTGGAGTGTATAGAGGCTATTATTGTGCGCTTAACCCTATACCGCGCGAGGGTAAAACAAAACAAAACAAAAAAAAATCCCGAGCCCTCTTCGTATACATAAGTAATTGATAGGGAGTGTTTTTGATTTTTGAACCGTATTCGTATCGAGTGGCCTCACAAAAAAATATACGACTTGTTTTAGAGAGTTCTATATATATATATACTGCAGCGCATACGTTTTCATGTACATATATAATAGATGCGTTCAAAGGGCCCGAACAGCCGATACCATATATTATATTCATGTACATAGAGTGGACGAAACGGGCATCCCATCCTTCCACTTGTTTTTGTCGGTATTTTCTACCTCCCCTCGATTTGTTTCGGATCTCTCTCTTAGATTTTGAAAGATAAATCGTTTTCATTTGTTTTTTGATAATTCCATAACGACGTCGTCGGTCTGATTACTCGTTATAACTACTACCATGCTGTTTTGCGACCGCGTGGAAAGGTTCACCGCCCATAATCCGTACACGTCGCGTGTATTAAAACGTATTGCGCGCGTATAGGAAGAGTCTTACTGGAAGACAGAACGCGGTCTTGTCGATGAGTCGTTTATCGCCTCGTAGAAAGCGCGGATACCTTTTGCTGCTTGCATCGCGCGGGTCCATTGTTCTGCCGCGGCGGCGGCGGCGCCACCGTTTGTGTCATGACGTACATATTTTGTGGATCGTCCCCGGTTATTTGACGACGCGAGACATTCGTTCCGACTCGTTATGAATATGTAAATTTCATAATGCGTTCGGGTGTCGCTTCCGAAATCGTCGTCGTCGTTATACGTACGTACACGTGGCGGTGTACACAGCTCGCCGTATGTACTACGACGGACGAGAGAAAACGGCCGCCGCCGCGGCGATAGGTATATGCCATACGTATGTATACGTAATGCGCCGGCCATCGTCGTGAGCGCATAAAAGATAGCGCCTATACGCGCGAGGGGGGGGGGAGGGGAAAAATTCCAAAAAGGAAATACGCGTCGGACGTGCGCTGGAAAAACAAAGAAGAACACATGTGCTGCTCGTTATATTATTATACGCGCGCGAGGAGGACCCGCGATACGCGCACGGGGGGGGTACTGGCGCGCGGGCTTTTTCGACGCGGCTGCGACGACGGCGACGGCGTAAAACGTTAACGCCCTCCGCCGCGCGCGACCACGCGAGATTATATTATAGCGACGCGCGTGTGCGTATAATAATAATACATAATAAATAATACACCTTTATGCGTATAATACCTTACCGAGATAGATATAAATCTGTATAATACTACTTATATATATATATATATATATGCACCATACTACGATACGACAAGTACACGTATATACTTATTATTATTACATACACACGCGTGAGTATATATATATATATGTAGTGCACCTATAACCGTCGGCCCGTAGCCGCCGCAAAAGCGTATCTGACTCCTATAAATCATGTTATACGCGCTCATGGGCCTGCAGTTCGTATTATATATATTTTATAATGGGCCATTGTTCGCGGGCGCGACGACGACGACTACTACGACGTCGTCGTCGTCGTCGTCGCAGTATACACAGCCGGTGTTGTTGTTATTATATGTATTATAAAATATGCGCGTACGATATCGGAGGTGCCCGCCGACGATGACCGGACGACGCGCGAGAGAACTTTCCGCGAAACCGCGCGCACGCCTCGTCCGCGACGACGACGCCTAATGAACCCGTCGACGCGCGTCGCGTTACGCGTTCGTGGAACGCCACTGTTTCCCCCGACCTTTTTTGAGCGCCACCCTCAGAGTCAAAGAGACTCGAAGGGGTTTATCACTATAAAGTGACACTAGAAAGAAAAAAAACCCGCTATAAACCATTCGGTTTCGTGTCTTTTATTTGTATTGTCTCAGATATATACGAATTTCGTGTGCATGTCGATGTGCAATGAGTCTACTGAAATAATGTCGACTCGTGTCGATGTGCCTAAACAGCGATATCCTCGTCGTCACACAATGTTTTAAAAAAAAAATAAAAATGAGAAATCATAAAAAAAGATAATAAATCCAAATATCATTATTGCGTCCCACCTAAGATCCTGTGTATATATGGGTACCTTTTTTTTAAAAAAAATATGACTTTATTTTGAAAAAATTACAATCTATACATATGAGTACGATAAGCAATAGTTATGGGACGATAAGCAGAACTAAGAGCGAATAAGACGTGGTAGGAAGGCTCGCATTAGAGAAGACACCCGGTGACTTCGAGTTAAATTAGGTATACATTATTGTTGAAAACTTTTCCTATAGCAAAATATTCATTTTAAAATAGTTAAAATACATTATTATTAGAAAAATGGAGAAAGCACTCAAATAGTGTGTTTCGAAATAAAATTTTTTTTTCGTGTAATTTTATAGCTCACTAGAATATGGATAAGCTGTTAAACATTTATTTTTAATAAGTAAATTAGAAACCTTTTATTGAATTAGTGAAAGTCATTTAAATGGACGAATTCTGCACGGTTCTTCTCGTTATTTTTCGTACCCGCAATAAACTATAAAATATAGACAAAAATTAATGACTAATAAGACGTTGCAATTAATGACATACTGGTTTATATGCTTACAGGAGCTCGTCTAATAGTTACGCAGTTGGTTTTTTTCAAATTCACGAGTGTGTTCGGGGGGATTTGCTTGCATTCGTTTTTTCTTTGACCTCTCCCTCTCCTCGGAAATTCGACTCTAGTCTAGTTACTCCTTATGGTAGTGTGATACCATATCGGCTGTGCGCGCACAACACCCGACGAATTAGGTTAGGACGCCATCCATCGCCACTCCGCGATGTATAATAGAGATAGTACCCTATGACTTTTATGGATTTTCTCAAAAATAACGCTACGAAATACGTGACTTTCTTTGCAAAAAGTTTGAATCGGGTCGGCCACCAATGAATATATCCGTCTTTTATTTCGCTCTTTTTTGTCTCGATTTTTAGTTTTTTTTACGCACGTTGTACGTACACATTGTTTTGAATCCGTTTCGTTTTTCAAATATTTCACTCGGATTGAACACGTCGCGCGCGTTGACATTTGTTCCCGAACAATAATGTAAGGCAATCGGAGTCCTCGAATTATCGCAGTCATTACGAATTGCAAATATTATTCATTAGTTCTGTACGGATTAGTGTAATGCATTTCAATATTTATTTTAGAAGTAGTTATTTAGTGGAGGAAATATCGAACGATCTGCGGTTGTTTCTTTTCCGATGGAAAAAAATTCGTCGGATACCGGTATTCCGTAAATCATGCCGCGCATTAATATTATATTATATTAAACAACACTTAAAGAGTTATATAAAAATTAATAATAATTATTATTAGTTTATTATTTGCACGCGTTTTGTTGTATATATTTTATATTACGGAAATGATAATATTTTTCGACATAATTAATCGTGACGTAATTCATTTGAATAAAAACCGTCAGAGCCCGCGCGCTCTCAGGATACACTATATTATGCGGCGATCACTTCACAAAAATTAAATTGACCTTAAATAGAATCCATTATTTTACCAATGACTTTTTAATTTATATTTTTAAAAGAGAAAATAGAAATGCGACGCAATCATAATGTTACAATATTAATGGCACGTAAACTTTCTCAATTACGGGCACGAAACGTTTCATTGAATCGACACAATAATATTATTTGAAAAAATGGGCATGCCGCCTACAATGCTTTTCCGGTAATGGGTTTTTTTTTTTTTTTAATTATATTCAAATACTTGGAATCAAACGTTCCAAATACAAACAAAGCAAGAATAGATAACAAAGAATTACCTACGAAAAATCAGTTTGTTTAAAAAAGAACGCGTTGATCATAATTTATTCTGTCACAACTCGAAAAAAAAAAAAATTAAAATAATAATAACACGTGACGCGTATATAACGTAATACACACTCGCTAAGTATGTTAGATAAAATCACGATTATCAACGCGTTAAATAAACTTTTAGTAACTTAAACGCGTACACATAAAAACCTCGCGAGCGTAAAAATAATCTCAAGAGTCGAGTTTAATTAGCGTCTTATGAAGAACACGATGAAAATCCGCATTCGAAATCGCTACTCGCAAATTTAATTAAAGAACGACGCGTAGAGAGAGAAAAAACAATAAAAATCTCGACTAATATTATTGCGTTACGATTTTACGAGTATATACTTTGTTTATTAAGCCTAAAAGATAATAAATATATTGTCTGTAAAGTCTACATAAAGCCGACGACGTTCGAATGTTTCTTTTTTCTCTCTCTCTCTCTCTCTCTTCTCCGTTTCGACCGCATAACCTCGTGAGTGTAAATGAGCCGTCTCGAAAGCGTTTCCGACAAAATAAACTTTGATTGCTCGGCGGCGGAGTCTGGGCCAGTCGAGCGACCGGGGTTCTTTTCAACAACGGACATTCTCACTTAACTCGCGTGTATATATAGTGAGTGCATTTCGCTGTCGTTGTTGCTGTTTTTTTTTTTTTTTTTTTTTTTCTAATTTGATTAAAGGAACACGTGTGAAAAAGATTAGTGAGACATGACTTGTTTATGGCTAGTAGTTAAAATATTCATATAGGTACACGACGACGATTGGCGCAGTTGGTATATATATATATATAAATACGTATATATATATATATATATAAATCCTGCACGCGCGCGCAACCGACACGCCGGCCGGCCGCGTGGCGGCGAAACAAAACAGTTTTACACCGCACCAGCAATCTTTAATCGCCTCCCAGACGTTTTATAAGTACACAAATACTCGCGCGCGCGTATATTATATACCCGGGCGCGTTCGAATTACATAACAATCGACACGTTCGTTGTATATCCTTGTGGGAAGTCTATACGTGGCGTACGAGAAATATGCGCGTATTATGTGTCCTCCTGTAACCTTAATTACAAACAGGATTTACTGAAAAACTAATTAAGAATCTGGGTTAACGGCGATAATATGCGTATTGCGCTCGCAGAGGTCAACGTCTTTTTACATGCAGTCACATAATGTTATATATTATTATTTTATTGCCGCGCACGCGAATATTATAGTATTATCTATTCGTTGTACGCTTTATGCAATGGGACATTGATTTTCCGGTTTCAGGACGGCACCGCCGAGTGTTGTGAATCTCGCTAATTCGCGTTTATAAAAAGCGCCGGTCGCGACCACTGTTATATACTGTGCGGGGCGCGACAAATAGCGGCCGTTGTTTAAGAGGAAATCCGCGATTGTTTTCGCCGACAAATGACCGTCGCGGAGAAAAAATCCCCTCGTCCGGACGAGTATACTTATACGTTAGATAATAATAAATCGTCTGCTTTTCGCTCGCCTGTTATTGCGTAGTTTTTATAGTACCTGTTTGAGAACAGTTTTGTCTATAACATGTTTCGTAACCTACAAAATTCGACGCGTCGATTTGAAAACGACGATAATTACGTCGGAATTTCGTGCGAGTAAGTGAACACTCACATTGAATGATGGTCAAATACGCGTGGCTCGCAACAGATAAAAACCGATCGCCTCCAATTATAATACGAGTAATATTAATTTTCCGTTCGGCTTTAAACGATCCAACTCGAACGACGTCACGATGTAGAAAGTCGCCTGCGATCAACGTACGTCATAAATATCGAGAGCGTTTGTTTCTGATTCGACTGGTACGTACATAATAGAAACCGACGACGCGACTAACCCACGCGGTTTTTTTTCTTTTCTGTCACCTCTAGTATTCACAATATTGTTTATCTCACACGAAAACCAACGAAACTCGCCGGTGTCGAACTTTGAATATCGTGTAAATCGCGCAATATGATCGTCTCGAATTATTCGGGTCGAAACCGCCGCGCGCGATTAAAAAATGTCGAACGACGGAGAAATGGGAAACAATTTTAAAACTCGGAGCCGACTGTACGGTTGTCTGCGTACACGCGAGTAGCATGAAATTGCATATGTTTTATATACTACATCTCGCGTTTGACGTAAATACTCTGCGATCGAACGTTGTGTAACGGCAACGCGATTTTGTCGACTAATTTTATGTGACTTTTATGTAACCGTTGTTTAATAGTAATAATAATAACAATACGTATCGCGCTTGAAAACATTACAGTATTTCGTAATTAATTTCCAGAAAGTCGTCGAGAGACGAGATAATATCCGCCGTGTGTTGAAAACGAACGGTTTGAATAATATCGTTCACTTCGGTTACGATCGGGGCCCGCGTCTTGGTCCCGTAGCGCGTTCGCTAATTACAATAGAATTCGGATGACGGGACAGCAGAGTGATGATGACGAGCTATTGATTTGTCACCGTTTTTTTTCTCTCCATATTTTCAGGACTACGTATTGTTATTATTAGGTTCGAGTCGTAGCTGCTTTTAACCGCCGCGTGGCGCTCAAGGACCACCTTTGTGATGATATTAGGTCAAACATCGCGTACAAACGCATGCAAAACTAAGCTAGACAGACACCGTATATTACTATTATTTTGTTGTGTTTTTTTGGCGATTTGAAAAAAAAATAAAAATACTCATTGTTCGATATTTTCGATCATCCTGTTGAACACTGAAATCGTTTAAAATTTACATACATATTATATCTATGACGAACGAGGTACGTGAAAACGACTTTATTCGATATAGTCTCGCGATGAAAATTAGTACAAGGTCCGCCGCCGACGTGTAATACGATTAATATTTCGTTATTATTCTAGGACGTTATTTTGTTTGCCGTCCGGCGGCCACGTAATTGACAATATATAACCAATAATATTAGTCGGGCAGGATAAATTATAAGGAAGCGAAATACACCGGGGGACCGTGGGACGACGGCGACGACGATGATGATGATAATAATATTAAGAAAGTAATGTATTACGTGATTGGGCTCGGTCGGAACACTAGTTAACTAAGTTTGTTTCGGAGTCATGACGGAGTATCATCGTGGCTTCGGATACACTTAAAATAATAACCGGAAGATATGGACTGCGGTCCGTGTGAACACCACCGCGGCAGTCAAATCGATCGCGGGCTTTTTGAAAACGATATTGTGGAAATCATACGACGACGCCCGTGGTAATTAGAAAGACGTCCGGTATATTGCGTGCGAGTCGCCGCGATAAGAGTCGAATTAGATTCTCGACCGCGTAACAGACGATTAAATCCCCTAAATGAAATAGAATAAAATGGATTAAGTATTTTCCAATTAAAAAAAAAAAAAAGGCGTCGGAGGAGGAGGAGCGAAAAATTAGAGAAAAAAAACGCGATTTAGATCCGAGATGAGAAACGCGTGGCGAGACCATCATAAAAAGCGCGGCCGTTCGATCGATAACTCGCGCGGCATTATACCAGTTGTTGTAGCGCAGTCGTCGCAGCGTATATAATAAACCTATGCGACGTAAAAGATTAATATATCGCGCGCGCGAGCGAAAAAAAAATAATCCCTTTTTTTTATTCGCCGTAAAAATTATCACGTCTGCGTGACATTTTTCCTCAAAAGCGCGCCGCGTCGCATTAAATCGTCGCTTAATTTCCCCCCCCCGTTCGAATATAAATAACAATAATAACATGACGCTTTCGCGCGTATAATGTATACACCGTACACACACACATAATATGTAAATACTCGTTTCGGGCGAATGTTTTCTTACCGAAACGATGCGAATATTAGGGAGTTTCCGCGCAACGCCGCCGGTTAGTTACGGTAAAAACAAACGCCGGGTTAAAACATCAAACGTTCATATTTTTATCGCGATGGAGATAGAACTCGAGTTTTCGCGCTAACCGAACAATAATAAGACGTGTAATAAATAATAATTATTACGCCGAGCAAATTTTATTTTGAAATGACTACACGTGTTTTCTATTCTATTATTTATAATATCATCGATTCACCTACCCTGCTTTCTCTAATCTACTTTAAAGTCCCATCTCATTCATCTCGTTCCACTGCCTCTTTTTATGTCCCTTATTCTACTACCAATTATATGGCTAATGAACCCATAAGACGACTTATGTCGATTGCCAATACAGATCCCGCCTTTAACGGTTGTTAATGATTTGGTTAAAAAACTCTATGTTTAAACTATTGTATTAATTGTTATCAAATGTTTTATGTTTAAAAAAGGGCCACGCCCGTATAACTAAATAAATAAAATAAAATAAAATATACGAGTAGCATTCGGTACGGAAGAAATGTGGACACGAATCGTCAGCGAATTGAAAAAACATTCTTTTGACGCATTTTCTCGTCTCGTCGATCGATCGTAACGATAAAATCGACCTCGAAAACGTACGCGTTATACTATCGAAAATAACCGATTGCGATGATAATATTTCATTATACCGTACTGTTTTTCGGAGCGCGCATGCGTATGTATACTACACCGTCGACGGGTTTACGTGTCCATCATTCCATTGTATTGTTTTCGGAATTATCATTAGACGCGCGCGCGCGCGAAAAATAATAATAAAACAAACGCGCTATTAAAACATTTACAATATATTATTTTAATAATTCGACGATCGGAATTATTATAACGATAATAAACCGCTGCGATCCCGCGTTACGTATATATACGTACATCGTACACGCGCATATTACACGTACATAATATACACACGAAATAATATATACGACGTGTGTGTTTATAATATATATATATATACGTACATACACGATATTATAAGTAATCGGTAGGCGGTCATGGCTGGCTGTCACTATACACACGCATTTGTCAGTTGGGATTCGGCGCGGCTACTACTGTTGCGCGTACCTATTACACATTACATATATAATATATGCTATAATATAGTAACTACTGTACGCCCGGTGAAACGCATCAATTCATCTGGGTTTCGGCGGTCGCTCCCCGCCAGCCCCCGGAAAGCCACGTCGTGTTTCTTCTCACATATTATCATTATGTTTATTATTATACCATTGTGGGTGTGTACGTGTGCGTCATCTCGTATTTGAACACGCGGAAATATGAAATTTAAAAGAAAAATAAAACAAAATTCTCCACCTCCGTCGCGATTCGGTTATCCGCCGCGTCTATCTGATTTTGAAAACTATTCGGAACTTTGACGACGACCCTGTGCCGTTCGATATACGAGGAGAACATCACATCTCATCACGCGTAGCGCTCGGTTTTGAGATTTACACTCGAGAGTTCGGTGCGGCGCTTGAAACCCGACTCGAGTTGACCTTAACAAATAAACTCGAATGATTTCAAAGACGTTCGGTTCGTACGATTGCACGCGAAATCGGTACGGTAGGCGAACCAGTCGCGGTAAAATGTCAAATGCCAAGTGCCAAAAGACAAGACGGCAATTATTATGAACGCGTGTGTAATATTCGTCCGTGAATTATCCTAACGACGAAATCGACTGCTGTCAGAGAGCTCTCGGAACAAATTAATTCTTAAGTACCAGTTTTTCATCAAAGCCCGTCGTCCACGGCCGCGTATTACTGATTTAGGCGTAGAAATTTAATAATATCGTTAAATATACAGCCCGACCAAAACCGCGTGTCAATATGAAACGTATGAAACTCATATTCCTGATTTTTAATTTTATTTTGAATATTATATTATACTCAAACGTTTTATTATGACGTTAATTTATGATATTATTGCAGTCTACGCGTTTATTAATAATATATTTATTAAAACGCCCCCCCTCCCCATATTGATGGCTAGTTGTACATCCTAATACGATAAAAGTAGCGCGCGCGCACAGTCGGATAAATATCACCTCGTTTTATCGCGTCCACAAAACAGACATAACAATATCCATAATATTCTTATTATATATTTCGTTGACGACGCGGACGAAAAGTTTTCCGTTTGTTTAGCTGTTTAGCACATCCGCGGCAGTGTTGGCAAATATACGTTTGTTCGGAAATCCTACTGGTTTTTTCTGTTGTCGTCATCGCAAAACCGTGGTTCCTAACTTTTTAGACGGTACGCACGCCATCGTTAGGATAAAACTTCACTTGGTCGCGGGCCACGTGTCTTTCCGCTTCCTCCTTCATCCTGAAAAATAAAAATCAAGATTAGATTATTTGCAAAATAATAAATAAAAAAAAAAAAACCTACTACTATTACCGTCCGGGACGTACTGGGATTATATAAATATTATATTATATAAAATATCATAACAACATTTTTTTTAATTTATTCGAGAACAACACACTGCGTGCGTATTATATTAACCGTTGTCGGTATGCTGCCCACACCTGATCGCGTGGAATCGACCGCGATGTTGTTGTTGTCGATGACCGCCGGCGGCGGCGAGGTGCCGGCAGGCCAGGAGGGCACACGAAAAACACGATTATCATAATATTCGAGTGCGCTACCGTTCGCAGTTACACACACGCGCGTTTCCGTCGGGGCAGAAGAGAAACATTGTTTCGGCGAGTTTCGTCCGTCTCGCGGTCACTCGCCGCACGAGTAGGGGACGCGCAGACCGGTCGGAAACGAACCGTCTCCGAAACACGCGGTTGTCGCGGACGAGAATTATTAATGTAAAAATGTATATCGCAATAGATATTATAATAAAACCGAGAGAGAGAGAGAGAGGGAATCGCGTCGGTTCGCTAGGATTTTTTACGCTGGTTTCTCTGTACGTCGCATGGATTTGGTGAAAAGTTATCCGTTTCGTGAAATGGAAATCGTTTTTTTTTTTCTTACGTCCAACCACTTTATTAAATAAAGTGTATTATATCGAATCGAATCCGCCCGAAATGAATGCTAGATGAGGCTACGTTATAACTATATAATCGGTATTTGCGTGGTGATCATGATAACTGCGCGGCGGCAAATGAAGGACGAGAGTGCAGAAAATATCGATCGGAAAGAACGAAAAATCTGCAGACGTAACGCATTATGCGCGCGCATCGATATTGTTGTTGTTATGAATTGGCGGCGATTGATTATATTATCTCGCGTTGCACGCAAAAGACGAGCGGAGCCGTTCGTCTACCCGAGAGACCGCATTGGTATGTCGAAATTCGACGATATCGTGTGCAACGAACGCGCTTCGGTTTACGTCAGTTTCCACGTGTTAACCCTGTTATAATATCGGCCGATCGCCCGTTGTCGAGTTGCCGTTCGGCAGGTAGCCTGCGCGCACAATAGTCGTGTGTTTTTTTTTTTATTAAATTAGGCTTTTTGAAAACTCGTCGTCGGAGCGAATCGCCATGTTACGTATCGTGTTAATGACTCGCCGCGGCAGATAATATAACGTAGCGATCGTTTATCGAATTAATCAAATCGATAGTCATTTTACGTGTAATACAATAATATAGGTACGACGTTTTATTGAGTTTTTAATATTTATTCAAAACGGAATAACACAATACCGTTCAGTTTTTATAAATCGATATTATTATAAAATCAATTTGATGAAGAAAACACGAACATAATAATATCACTATAAACAATGTTATTTGTTATTAAATTACGATGATAAAAATCTAAAACGCGTACAGCCCAAAGCGATCCGTATATACATTATACATACGTATATACTCGTATAGCTACAAAATGTATTACGGGTTCCTTTCGTTCAACACGTAATAATATCATGACGCGGGGGCGGGAGACGTTCGCCAACTAACACTACTTGACGTTTCGAAACGGTTTTTTTTATCTGACCTAACCGATTCTGTTCAAACGATGGAAATAGTTGTTAATTTTCTAGAAAACCTTTTAGACGTGTACCTAATGACGGTGGTCCGCCGGATTAATATGTTCGCGTCTGCCGTATACCAGACAATCGCCGTGTAAGCTTGTCAAGAAATAAAAAATTACCATATCTATTGTTTTGAGAACAAAAGGAAATACTCCGAGGGACGTTCGACGCACCCCTGATCGCCGCGCGGCGCGGTGTAGTGAGTGTGGTACATGTTTCCTTTTCGTGCTCGCTCGTGACGTAATGAAAAATCCTTTAGTCACATCGGGGCGTCGCTTTATCTCCCGTCAAATCGCCGATTTATTTACTTACGGGTTGACGGCGCGGGAAAACGCGGAATTTTTCTCGTTTTCAAAAAGCAATAATTACTATAATAACAACGTCGTATTAGT
This sequence comes from Drepanosiphum platanoidis, assembly GCA_948098885.1. Classification (NCBI taxonomy): domain Eukaryota; kingdom Metazoa; phylum Arthropoda; class Insecta; order Hemiptera; family Aphididae; genus Drepanosiphum; species Drepanosiphum platanoidis. The sequence goes on along the minus strand of OX402530.1, from coordinate 20,896,144 downwards.
ATCCGTCGTCGGGGGGAAAAAATCTTCTCCGTTCGACAGACGACAAAGTAAAGACACGAATAACAACGTATTATGCGAACGTTTTGACGTTCGAGGTTTTGGACGTTTATAAGATGTCGACATAGATTTATGTTCGAGATTTCGTGGCTCAATATTTCGAGGTTTTGGACGTTCGATCGTTTGCCGTTCGAACGTTCGAAGGCCTGCCGATTTATAGACCGCGGGACGTCGTCGTCGAGACGCGTTATTGCAACTCCGAGTGTTCGCAACGCGTCTGGAAATGGAAAACCGTACCGAAATCGGGACTTTATTGTTATGCGGTTCTGCGGTCGGTGTAGGGTAATAATACAATCCTCGGACAACTGGACACGAGCCGGCACGAACGCGTTGTGTTATCGCCGATAAGTGAATTTTCGAAACGCTATTGGTTTCAAATAATCGGTATAGCCGAGTGGCACACGACGAGCGAACATACGTCGCAATATACAGTGACCGGGCCCGAGACCTCGAGTGACGATCCCGCCATGGTGAATTTATTATTCTCATGACAGTAAGTCGCTCGGCGTTACACTGTGCCGCGGACGATCGGCGTGGCAAACGCGGTAGTTTTTAACGGCGAACCGTTGTGCGCCGAGTGAAACACGATTTCGCGCCGTTATTATAATATCGAGACCGCCGCTCAAAAACATATAACTCTTTCGTTCGGTCGGCGTCTTTGGTGCCGCGAACGAATTAGACGGGGGAAAAAATCGTTCTCATTAAACGCGTTTCGCCTTTAGAGAATGGAAAAACACGCGTTAAAACTACAGTCGGTCGTTAAGTATATATTATGTACACGTTCGTTTATTGCTTTCGAACGTCTCGTGTGTGTGTGTGTGTGTGTGTGTGTGTGTGTGTGTGTGTGTGTGTAGTCGCGACGCAGTGGTGTGAAAATCGTTGCGGTGCACTTCATTTACTATTCGTAAATTGTACTCGAGAGAATGTTTTCTATTATACGTGTTATATTTTGAAACGTTTCGTTAATCGGCCTAAACTGGTCGGACAACAATAGGTCGGATTTGAAACAATATAACCGCACATACCGGTGGTCTGCTTAGAACCCGGCAATACGGATAAAAGTACGGCTATAGGAGTTTGCCAAAAGCCGGTTGTGGCTATCGCTCTGGGCAACGCGTCGTGTTACGTATTTTCTTCGTATAACAGCGAATTTTTAATGAGCGAGTCGAGAATCATTTTCGGTTTGAAATTGGGTTCGGTATTCGAGGTCGTCGAAAACGCTTACCGCTTGCGACCGTGCGGGGCTTATCGTTAAAATCGATTTTGGAATTTCACAAAACCGCGAAAGAGCATGGCATATGATATTATCGTAACAAAACGAAACGGGAAAATACTCATTAGGACGTATTATATCGTATGTTTTTGCGCGACGATGATTTAAATTAATACTGCTCATCACGAAACGTATTGCAACAATTTGCTGCCTTATGGTGAATCGCGAGAAAAAATATAAGAACGTCCTCGTTCAAAACGTGGAATTGTTTTACGGTGTCGATTGAAACAATATATTCGCTCCGACATCACAGGCAGCTGTATACATATATAGATATATTATTATTATACGAAGACGCAACGAATCTGCCGAAACTGGTTTCTTCCCCAACCCGACGACGACGGTGTCCGTCGTCCGCCACCGGTGTATTTATAACGCCGCGAGTATCCCACGGGATATTTATGCGCGGTTTTTTATTTTAAAACAATGTCCGGTCCGCACGCCGAGTGTTTGTGTGTGTGAGCGTGTAACGAGGAGACCTGAGAATAAACACTCGGTAATGACACACGCACACACTGGCGCGGCGTCCGAAGGAGGAGAAAACAATAGGGTCGCCGTGATGACCATGTGCTCGCGGTGGCAATACCGGTTCGTCCCTTCGGCAGGACAGACCCGGAAACCAGTTTGCCGATGACCAACACCCCATAGTCCGCGCGGCATTCCCATGAAAACCAGTTCTGACCCCTCGTGGACAATTAAAAAGAAGAAAAATAAATGATCGGAAAAGAAAAGCTTTGCCGTTCCGTAGTACATCACGGCCAAGGGGTCGCCGCCGCTGCCGCCGCTGCCGCCGCCGCCGCCGTTGCTGTTAGCCAAAAACTGGTTTTCGTTCCTTGAGGAGCGCGCGCGCACAAACGCACACCCTGACCAAAAGCGGCCGTGTGAACCTGCAGGACGATGAGTATCCCCGGAGGACCATCGGGACATTTTTATTATGTTAATGCCGGACTGCTTCGGAGAGTTTTATCGCCGGCGCGGCGCGGCGTTTCTCCGGCGCAAACCCGCGAAACCGTCGAATCCGACGGTCCATTGTTTTGTTCCCGCATAACGGTTCGTTCCGTAAAAATAATTAAACAAAAGCTTATTACTACTGCCGCATACGACGTGTAACTGCTATACACCGTTTGCCGAGCGTTTTAATTCTTCTCTCCGGCACTCGCGGTCGTTAAAATATTATATGTCGTCTCGTAAACGCACATAATATTACGGGTTTCGTATGCCTATAACGCGGCGGCGGTTCTGCGGAAATTATTACGATCGCGTTTCACGTTCACGTCGCAGCATCGCATATTGTTCCAGAGCGTACCGAATATTTTGCGAGTTTTGATATTCCACTCGTAGAGCACTCGCATTATCTGCGATTTTATGTTTTTTCGCCCGTGATATAATATGCCAATAAAATTGTCTGTACCGTCGACCGCAGAAACGCGCGGCGTAAAAGTGAAAACAAATTGTCGACGACACGCAACGTTGTTTCCCGTCCGCAGCAGACAACCGCTAACAATAGATTCGAGTAATATTATTATTATTATAATAATAATAATGATTCGATTGCCTACTATCATTTCGCCGTCGATCGATGAAGTGTGATGATGAAATCATTATCATACGTTTGAAAATATAATATATACGAGTATATGCGAGAATTATATTATATACTGCAAAAATACACGAAATAATAATACCAGTATATATGTGTATAACGGTTTTTTTTTCTCTCTGGTCGGTCGACGAAAATCACACGGATTTTTTTTCGCCGTTATGGATTTTCGCGGTAATTGGAAAACGTCTGTGCCGCGCGTTAATGTTATCTAAGAGTAAACCAGAAGGATAAAACTAAAAATTTCACACAACAGAGGAAAAAAAATACGTATCGTAAATATCGTCTGTTTTGACGTATAATTTGTGTGCGGTAATTTTATTTTTTTCCGTTGTTACGCGAAAATGTATTTCATTATTCGCGGACGATCTTGTACGAAAAGCGACGACGGTAGAAAACGAAAAAAGAAAAAACCGTCGGATAAATGCGCGGTAGGTATGTCGTCGATTTTCGGTACGTAATTACGATCGGATATCCGATGATTTATAATATACGTGGCCGTCCGACGATCTATCGTTTCGACAGGACGAGGCCGCCCATTTTAATATTTGACATCTGACTTTGGCTCCCCGAGGCGACGACGAGAAAAATTATGAGATCGCGCAGGATCTCGTGTCCGTCGTCGTCGCCGTTCGAAAATAACGATCGATTTCGCGGGCGGATGTTCCTCTGCACCGCAGAGCGAGTGGCTTTGCCGCCGAATTGTCCGCTCGACGACGACGTGCCGTAGATTCGTGTAATAAACACATAGTGGGATTTACAATTATTAAAAAAATCAATTTTTTCATATATTATACTTTTAACGAAATATTAACAAGAACGAGAAAACGTTTTTTTTTTTCCTCTCGAATTTTTCCGTTCGTCAACGGCAAATAATAATACGTTCGCGATACGCGCGAGTATAGGATATTTGTCACGCACGCCAACACAAACCGTAGACGGTTCTATTATATTATATTATCGTATAATGCGCACTAAACTATGTTATTATTTTTATACGCGCGCGCGTACATGTCCCGGGCAGGTATTATACGTACGTATACGGTGTAGAAAATCCTACGTGTAAAATTTCTCATTAGCGAGTGATTTTTTTTTCGACTGCTCGCTCTCCTACGGCAGCGTCGTGTCCGTATCTCTCTCGCCGGGGTGACTCTGCGCGAACGCCATTAAAAATCACTGTTAATTGAAAACGCGGTTTTAACCGCGGCCCCGTGTCGTGTAATGTGTGACGCGCGTTGCGTGGTAAGAGAATTTGCATGAGAATGCGCGTACGATATTATTATTTTCGTGTGTAAAATATAGAGAAACCCGGTCCATTATAATGTTCATTATACACGGCGGCGCGCGGCGCGGCGTATTGATAAAACGTAAAATGCGTTCGATACAGCCTCGCGAGATCCAAAAGCGAAACCTGTTATTTATTTTAACATTACCATTTATAATTATAATGCGAGATTAAAATATAGATGTTTATATTATAATTCACGCGCGTCGCGCGGTGGTGTTACACATTTATTTAATAAGCTGTCTCGAAATAAAATTAGAACGGCACGAAAAAAGTAAATGTCATTAGTAGAAATTTATTACGTCCTTTCATGTGCGCGTATAATAACACACACACGTATGTATAACGCGATTTAAATGAAACACATTTTATAAATATTATTCCACACTCGGTTATAACTCGTACGCGAATATGAACGTGTACGACGAAAACGGATCGCGTTCGTTTAACGATTTCAACGGAATGCTCGTGTAATTAAACGAGAAAAAATTAATCGCACTCACTCGCAGCTATAGGTGTACCCGAACCCGACGCGAAACTTCACGCGACGACGTTTCGAATTCGATACGCCGCAATATAACGTTACCGCTTCTAATAAGCAGTTTTGCCGACTCGAGAACTATCGAGTTTCTTAGATCTTATCGGCGCTAAAAATTTAGGTTCGCGTACGTGCGACGGCGGCTTTCTTTTTCTTTTTTTGATTTCTCGCCGATCGACGTGTATAGCTACGGGAATCCATATTTACTCGTTATCATATCGCATTGTCTTCTCCTGACGCTCGGAGCCCAAAATAAAATATTATATAATAATACGGTTTTAACGATTTCATAAATAACGGATGTTTTCGCAGACACGTTTTCAATCAAATATCAAACCAACCCTCTACGGTCAGCAGAAAAAGCAGCGAAAACACACAATGAGCGATACTTTCATTTATGTATACAACATAAGAGCTGTGTATAATTATTACGGAATGCTTCTTTTTTTTACGTGTAACGTACACAACGAGGGGTATCGCACGATACTTACAATAAGTTTGTAAACAAGAATAGAATGTGTTTTTTTTTTTTTTTAATTTCCCCTTCGCGGATACGGAGTTTTTTTTTTTGTTATTATTATTATTAAAATTAGGGTAGTTTCCCGCCAAATATTGACCGGTTATTCTATAACTAAACAATCGTTTAATTTTTACTCGACATTCGTTCGCATCGTGCGTTATCGAATTAAAATGTTTACATAATACGTTTACGTCTATTATAATATAATCTATTTCGAATTAAAATTCTATTTATTTTTTTTTTTTTTCGATCTCACGTGTTTAGTTGCCCCGCGCGATATCCAACGATAAGTGAAAAACGCGTGCGGAAACCCGTGAAACGCGTCGGAACCATTGAATTTACCGACAACTCGACGCGAAATCATCGATATTTAATTACGTCGTTGTTTTCGATTTTTTTTACTTTACCAATAATTACGTCGCGTACAGATTTCAATAAACGCGACGCGTCGTGTGTAACGGTGACCCGGCCGCCGCGGCTGGCTGGCTCCCCGCAGCGAAGAAATCGAAAACGATATTATTGCTCTATTAAAGCGCATAATATACAACGGGTATCGGTTTTCCGTCGATACGGTCTCTACGATTTATATGGTCCGCGTACAAGACCAAAGTTTGTACGCGACGCCTTTTCGCGCAGATAATCGCGACGAGGCATAATATTAAACGGCCCAGCCGCCGTCGTCGTCTCGTGCGGCACATGCGACTGACTATTGAATTCGTTCAACCATGTTGAACTTTCAGTATATAACCGACATAAATAACGAGCCACTCCAATCGGCCCATAAAGATCTTAATATATGTACGTATTATATCTCCGAGTTCAGCGAACTGTGATCTAAATAAGCTCGTGCTGCTGCGGGGCATTGCGCAAAGACTTAATTACATTTTTCTTCTTTTTTTTTCATTCTTTTTTATAGTCATCATATTGTTTGAATAAGGTTCTCGGCGGATACTTAAACCGCCGCGCCGATAAAACACGCTTTTGAACATATTTCTTGACACGAGTCCAGAATTTGATTTCATTAGGCTGCCCGCCCCTCCTCCTCCCCCGGTCGCTGTACGAGTATGTGCTGTATAGGCCGCCCGTCTGCGCGCCGTTCGTCGTACGCCGGCAAAACGGCAGCGATTTCGAGCAAATGCAAAAATGCGAGAAAAACGACGACGACGACGACGACGACGAATACGTTTTTTTTTTCTTTCACGTTTCAATCAACTCAGTAAAGCACCATGATAGTGTTAATTCTTATATTCAGAGGAACGGAGTCACGGCGCACTGCCGCCGGTACGAGCTCGGAAAAAAACACACCGAGGACGTAACGTTATTTGAGTTTAATTTCACGATCGAGAGCGTCGTCGTTCGATTCGATTAGGAGAAATTAAGTCGTCTTTGAGTGCGTTTTATTAAAACTCCGAGTTAAACTTTGTAACATTTCCCTCCCCCACGCGTTAGTCGAAAGTACACATAATAACGTTTTAATTCAGTTTTATAATCTTGTAATTAATTTTTTTTTTTTCAAATGAATCCCGCGTAAGTTTGCCACTCGTAAACCGAATTATCATAACTAACCGAAATCGTTTTACTTTGGCGGTGGCGAGAACAATAAGAGAGAGAGAGAGAGAGAGAGATGAAAAAAAAACCAACTTTGGTTAAACTCATCCGAGTGAAATTTTCGCTAATTAATTTCTACTTGAAGTTTCGCGGATTATACAAAAACATGAAAACACATCTCCGAGGGATTATTAAAAGAGAATAATATTCGACCCCTCTATAATAATACGAAGACGGTCGTCCGTAAGAATTGTAATCAAGGGTTGTTTTCAAGTGATAATCATGTCGGATTTAATAAATATCGACCGTAAGTACAAAATTATACGAACGTCATTTATTTAAAACCTACAGTGTTTTAATTATAAACTTTTTCTCGGTGTCGCGTCGTTACGGTGGTTATAAATAATCGGCGCGCGTAATATAATTATAATATTTTAATAAATCATTCGATTATGTCACATTCACGTATTTTATAAACTACCTTTATAACCACCTATAATATAGGTCCAATATTATGTATAGAGCGAAACATTAATAATACGTCTTAATAAATCTGCGACTATTAAATGATAATTTATTTGAATACTTCTTAATCGAGACTCTCGTGGGAACATCATAGATATAATATTTACATTCGTCATAACAAAACATAATATCACAGCGGTTTTAAGTCGAACATTTTCGAGTACGACAAAATAACTCTCCTCGGTGCTGCGGGTCAGTGCGTCCGAAGAGTTATAAAAAAAAAAAAACGGTTGCTTATAGTCGACGGAGAAATCGATTTCGAATCGAGTAAATCGAACCGCACGTGTCGCGTCTAATCGCTACGGGGCTGGTGTACAAACGTCGCGTATCGTTATTCGTCAAATAAATTCGTGTTGTGATTATCCGAAATTCGTAGTTAATCCTGAAAAGACCTCATATATAACGTTTGACTAAAACGTATTGAAAATAAAAAAGTGTGTTTCGGACTAAAAGCCGCGTAATAACGAACTCGATAAGTCGGACTAAACATATAATACAACGACGAACACGGTCGACTAAAAATCGGACCAATGTTCCTACAACCCGTTCACATACCCACCATAATAACCAGCATGTAACCAGTGTTATTAAAAAACGCGTTCCTGAAGTAACGATTCCTTTTCGGAGGAACTAACGAAGGAATTGATTCCATTAATTACCAAAGGAATAAGGACGTGAATTAATTCCTTGTTTTTAAGAACAGGAAGGTAAATTTGTATTCTTAGAAATATGTTTTTGACAGTTTCGTTTATCGAGGTTTTAAAGAAAGACGAGACGTTTCCAAGTGCGATTTGATATAATTATATTGTATTTTAACCGCGGTTAAAGATTGTTATGTTTAACCACGATTATCGCGGACGACATTTATCACATCGGTCATGTGTTTGACAAGTATTCGAAACGATATTTCGTACACGTTATTATCCTAACATTTGCAACATTTAGGACGTACGTTAAAATAATTGTAGGTACATTGTTTTAAGGTGAGTCGGGTTTTTATAGGAACGAGGGGAAAAACGAGTTTCTTTTGATCGTCATAGGAACGGATTCTCATACAAGAGGGACGTTAACAACGCCGTCGTCGTGTGTAACCGTTCGAGCGGTTTCGGGGCCGGCCCGCGTCGCGGGTTTCTGACTGTTAGAGAGACTTCGGAGACGATCCAAGTCCGAAGTATATCCGCCGACAGCTTCCCCACAGCCCCCGAATAACGATTTACACGACGAACAATCGAATATTATCGACCTGTTTGTGTAATGCGCGCTCGACGGTTGGGTCCGCGTACTTAAAATACTATACACAGCGGCGGCGGCGTGGTCGGTCGTCGGGCCGGCGACGATTGAGTTTTTCCATTAAAAATCATAAGGGCCACACGGTTTTTCTAATTATAGCGATCCAGACTCGCGTGTGCGCGCGTTCATTATTACCATTATTATTATTATTGCCGCCGTTGTCGGTGTCGGCCCGCGCGAGTGTGTGCGCGCTTTAAGCGCAGTGCCAGGGCTACTAATTAACTGAAAATAAGAGGCTGCTGCGGATAAATTGATATTTTATTTTTGGACCCGGTTTTTAATAATATACGCGCAAGCGCACGACGCTTTCCTTTCGGAATGTACGGCGGCGGCGGCGGCGGCGGCGGCGGCGGCGACGACGGCGACGGCGCGAAGACGGCGACGGCGCGAAGACGTATGCGCTCGCTGTTCGAGTCAAACGAGTTGTATTTTATTTTTTTTTTTTTGTTTTTCTGATTTATTTATTATTAAAAACCGAGTTGCAATACGGCTCGAGCGTGGAAGGAGATGAAAAACGCGTAATAATATAATCTTATAATTAGAAACGTCGCGACGCGTCGTCGTCGTTATGGTGTTTCTAATTATCATTGCGCAAACACGGCCTAGTTGGCATGGCAGTGCGACGGCGCGGAGACATCGACGACTCGCTGCGGGACCGCTACTATAATATTATTATTATGTGTATACGCGATCGTCGGAGAAGCGTTAAAAAACCACCGCCGGCGTTGTCGTCTCGTCCATTGTCCGCCCTATTTAAAACACCGTTTAACAGACGTTCGCGACTAACCGTTTGATGCACGTTTCCCATAAATATTATATTTCTTCTTCTTCTTCTTTTTCATACGTCTTGTTCGCACGACATCGGAAATTCACGCTAAATCGAAATCCAAACGTTTGACGAATCCAGTATTCCCCGTATAATATATACTAGCTGACCCGGCGACCACGTCGTTTTGCCGTATATTTCTATTGAATTTCGTAGTATAAAAAATAACCAACTTATTGTAAGTGTGTGGCGTCGGCGTCTACGATCGAAAGAGCAATGGAGCTCGCACGCACGCAATATCGGTAAAAGTTATGTAATAATATATGACGTTGCAAAATCCATACCTTTTGCGTAAACATCGTCGGGTTTTCGCTTTAATTGTATACGTCACGAGCTTATCGACCAATGACAATAGATTTGCCTGCGATCGTATTCGGCCGTCCAATGAAAAAAGTTCTATTGTATTCGTTCTTTTGTTCATCGCACGCACGCAATTTCGATAAAAGTTATGTAATGATATTGCAAAATCAATACCTTTTGGTAAAGATCGTCGGGATCTTCGATGACATAATAATCTATTTATATAAAATGCAAATTACCACGCACTCGCTGACAATTTTACCCCTTCTAACCCCCTTAAGGTTTGAATTTCGGAAAATCCTTTCTTAACAGCGGGCCTCTGCTATATAAAACGAAACTATTGACCAAATTTAATACCACAAAGCTCCAGTGACTCTGGATTTTTTCCATTTTTACCTCTTTTAACCCCCTTAGGGTTAATTTTCTTGATTTTTTTTTCCGTAAGATTCTTCTCCTGACAATAACAAACACAAAAAAACAAAAAGAATTAGCCAAATCGGTCCAGCCGTTCACGCGCGATGAGTGTACCTGGTAAATAGGGATGGATTCATTTTTATATAATACTATTTTTACCGATTTCAACCCTTTAAAAGCAAAATTTTGAAAATCGGGCGACGTGGTGACACTCGGAAAAGTATTTGGAACAACTCTGTAAAAATAAAAATTGGAAAAAAGTTAAATAGCGTCGTCACAAAATGGGAACAAAAAAAAGACCTGTTCTTTTATATTGTGTATATATAAAGGATAATAGATACATATTATTATAATTAAAACTATGATGTTTTCACCATTTCCGATGTATTATTGTCCGTCGTGTCGGTTATTACGATCACGATATTCAACTATAAACCCTATAGTCAGGGTGAAAATAATATTACATCTCGAAAAAGTATACTTTTCCACTCTCTATTATTTCATAGACTATAGCGATATTTTTACATTTATTCCAAACGCGTTATTTACAATATTACTTTTACAGGCGAACGTCGCACGACGACGTATTGCACTCGGGTCATAAAACATATTATAATAATATATAGGCGCGCGCGAGCACCTAAGGAAAATGTGATAAAATTTACGACACGCCGCCGACGAGTGTGTCCGCAAAAGAACGTCATTATCGTCGGCAACAGAGGAATAATTCCTGAAAACAAAACCTCGTCCCGTCGAGATACAACGAGATATTATATGCAAATCGATTGATACGATGTTTTTTTTCTTTTGTCGTTAAAAAAAAAATAGAACCGCCGCCGCGCCGTCTACGTACATATATGTGTCACGTGACTTTTGTTATGACCGTATTTATAATATCGAACGTCGTCGCACGCGCCACGACGGCAGCTACCCCGAGACCGTTCACATGTGTTTCGTATTATAAGGAATGATAATAATAATAATAATAATAATAAAATACGTTATTCGCTTCGCTCGGAATCTAAAAGGTAACTTATTTTCAGTCAACGGGCGAGTCTCGTGTACGATGTTTTTTTTTTTTTCGTTTTTTATTATGGCGACGACGGCGTTTCTTTTCGTCGACGTTGTGCTGCGCTCGTACTTACATTAACATAATAAATTGTACGTGAAAACAGAAATAGTACATATTAACGTATTATATACACATGCATGATATTGTGTATACATATTGAGTACGCGTACGATTTAAGACACTGTAACGTTACGGCGACGGCGAATACGTACCAACTGCACAGTATTAAACGTAATAAATATATATATATTTCATTTTTCGCGTGTCTATACCATTGTTGTTTCGTTCGGTTCGAGGAGGGACAGGAGAAAAAAAGAAGCGAAACGACGGTGGGGGGAGGCAAAAAAAAGACGCCGCGTGCAATGATATAATAATAATAATATGTTCATATGCGCGCGCATATCATTGCAGTCGGGCGGCAGACGATGTATAATAATAATTGTTCGACTACGGTTTGATGAAATCAAATATTTCACCCGTATATACAAATGTATATTACCCTTCGATCCGTCCGAGACCTCGTCCTCGGTAAATAATACGGGTTGCTGCACGGGTGTGGCGAAATACTACGCGTACGATCTCCTCCCCGGGGGGTCGCTCGAGAAGCGGGACGTCGTCGTCGTCGTCGCTGTTACAATCGAAAATATTTATATAGAACAGTCGTACTCGTATGGAAAAATATTAAGAAAATATTATTTTACGAGTATTTTCATTAGGCAAAACATCCGATGCCTGACGGAAAATTAATCTGTTTTATACGTTTTTACTTGGTTTTAGAGAAAAAAAAAAAAAAAACAGACATAAAAATATATATAGCGGGCGACTCGACCTTTTTTCCGAAACACCATGTGCATCCAGCCCTGAATCCTGTCTTGTGGTCGGAGTTATTATTTCCACTCGCAATGATACCTACGTATATTGTGCGCCGGCTATATACCGTGTCAGTGACTCCGACTAATTACTTGAGAATGTTAGACAATGCAAGCATAATATATATATATATATACATATTATCAGTTTTTAATACCGCCCGTAAAAGTATTACACGAAAAAAAACCAGTTCGAATCGATTTCGGCAGTTTAATATGATATATTTCGTCGGGAAAACGTCTGTAGAGAAATGTTGCTCGGCCGTATCGTCGGATAAACGTATACTGCAGGGGTCATTTCCCTCCGACCTTTTTCGGTATACTGGCGGGCCGTATCTGAGATTTTTTTGTTCAAAAAATCATTTGTCCGCGGCACAAATAAACAATCGTCCGGTGACTATACCGATACCGACGCTAATGCCGACGAAATAACCCAACTGTTGTATCGAACGTTTGATTTGACAGAGTCCGCGAGGTTTTCGCTGTTTTCAGGTGTGGAGAACAACACCGGACGGGACGACTTTTAAATTCGTATCTATCGCGTTCGTTTTATGCGGTAAATTCATAACGTGTTATTATCGATCGGCCGGTTCGAAAAGCTCGACGGGGCCCGTAGGTTGGAGACCCCTGATATATACATAATATACTGTATATTGATGTTTTCGTACGATATTATTATAAACGCGCGCGTGAAACGTTCGAGTCGCTTCGCGCGCCGCGAGTTGGCCGATTAAATTAATCAAACCTATATTTATATTACCGACGACGGAACTCTCGCGGCGCAACAAAAATGTTATACGAGTCGGACGTAATATCAAAAATGAGTAATAATAACCAGTTTATTATATTATACGTCCGAAATATATTTGCCCGAGAACGTTTCTGCGCGTATATAGCAAACCACGACCAACAAGCGACCGTACGAAACGAGAACGCGACCTATTTGAATTGATTTTCGCACGCGCGCGACGACAATATTTTGAATCTTCAAAGTTTTTGCTATATACTTTCGTAACACACTTTTCGACGGCGGGTATATTATAATATCGTATAGTTTCTCCGCCGCCGCCGCGCGGTTGATTGATGACGTCATTGATGGGCGAGCTTCGGGGAGACCATTAAAAAACAATGAAAATTTTCGTTTGCGCGCGCGCCGGTTTTATGTGCGTTTGATCGATTCACATTTTCCGTTTTCGGTTTTTATCCGACTCCGCGCGCGCGCGCCGGCAAACGGTTCGGAGGAAATGAGAAACTTCCGGTGTCGTCGATAACAGCCTGTGTTCTCGATTCTTTTACGCTTACGGCGAGAGAGGGGGGGGGCCATCCGCGTGCGCGTTTCGTCTTTACGCTCGCTGTGCAGAGGTCTATCCGCGTTTCCGGCCGGTCGCGATGACTCCGATAAGGAGCCGTCTTATCGCGCGGCGAACGACGAGAGGGACGCGCGCGAAACACGGGCGTGTGGGGAGACACGATGGCGAGGAGCACTTCTAACGCCGAGCAGAATTTCCGTCTACGCGTCGGGCACGCGAAAGCTCGTAGTCGTAGTCGGCTGCGCTCTAGGAAGCGTATAATAACCGTCGGGTTTTCGTTCGCGTAGTAGTGCACAAGCGACGACGATAATATTATGACGAACGGCGAATACGCGAGCTCCTTTCTACGCGCGCGCGTCACCGCTTTCAGCCACACCGGCGGCGGCGCTGTAGTGTGACAACCGATCGGCGTACTAGATACGTGAAAACCGTTTATATAGTCAGATTCGGATAGTGTAAAACGTTACTGCTATAGACTATTACGTGGCCGAGTCGTAAGCGAGCGGGAGCGCGAATTCGCCTCTATACAATGTTCCGACGAAAATAAATAAACAACTACTCGCGCATTTCTACGGAAAATCGTTTTTCATTACCGACGTCAACGTTCGGCCCGGATTGCGGCTAAATTTTCTATCCGATGTCTGGCGCGCGGATCTCTCCATAATACTACTAAAATGGGCATTATTCCGAATGAAAACAAAGTATACGTCATACCGTAAGAAACGAGTTTACAGCGGTACACAAACTCCACATTATAGTGTAACGCGGGGAACCTTATTACAATATTAGTTTATCCGGGGAAGGGTTTCTGGTCCTTATTAGGACAGCTATTAATAGCTGGGGGTTGAATACACGTGAGAGGATTTATAATCAATAATAAGTTCAATTCGATTCGTACGTCTAATGTTCAATTATATATTATATCTATTATTATTTAATAATTATAATACGTTACTAATTGTCGAGATGGCTGTCAATGATGGTATTCCGTTCGGATGGAGTCCGTTCGTTACGATGGTAGGTGTCGAACTGACTGTATAATATGTCGTTTTTATATGTTTCTATATTTCGCGTAGTGGTTGCAAAGTGTGTTTAGTGGGTGTAATTTAAGTATTGGCCGATGTTACAATAGTGTCGCAAGTTACCACTGTTACCTATTCTATTGTCATTAAACCTCATTACGCGGTAACCTCCTATATGTTCGCATAACGCGTGAAGTATTGTTCCGGTCAGCTAACGCGATGGTTGTCTTGTTTTATCGACGGCGAAATAAGCCGACCCCGAATTATTCACGACGGTTATCTCGGATTTTTAAACTTTCGCAAAGTCGTGTTGACGCGTTAGACAATCGTCGAAAAAAAAATTAAACTGACGAAAAAAATGATCACACGTGCTCGTCATCGAAGTCCATGACTCGCGCGTCCGCGGGGACGTGGTGCTCGTCGTAGACGTACGGAGCAAATGGTAAAACGCGAAGAAATCCCCCGGCGCGTCGTGTTATTAAATAATATGTATTTTATATAAAAGCCGTAATGACGACGCGTACGTGGAAAGGCGCGCGCGCGATTTAACGACTGGACACCGTATCTTTTGTTCAAACAAATACGAAACAAAAGACGTGTGCGCCGGTAAAACATTTAGAAGCGGCGGCGGCGTGTCGTATTGTTCGACACGAGCGCATAGCCAGCAGCCAATATCGGTCAATAAACGCGCGGCGGCGTACGTATAAACGTACACATATTCTATTATAAACTCTAACAAATCGATTGCCGTGGCTTTTTTCCCAGATCATTAGAGTGGTACGACGGGCACGTTATTATATTCGAACCGATGTGTTCGATAATGTTAACCGGCGGCGGCTACTGAATGTCGAGAAAAATATCATATTTAATATGTGTATGAATAATAATCTGATGATCCGGAGCGAATCGATTTCTCTCGAAACACTTAAAAACCGACAGCGAGTTGTTGACTCTTCTAGGATATACGGCGCGCCTTGTTTGTGCGAGCGCGCGATTACTGTTAAACATCGATATTTCTTCTCGTGTGATATACTCGTATATACGTATAATATCTGTATTTCGAATTTGATTAGGAAATTGAAATCGACGAAATACTACTCGTGTAAATCATTCCCACAGACGGTAAATCAACTAGAACGCAAATTACTCCGAGGGAATATAGCGAATAGAATGCGTGAAGTGGGTATTATAATAATATTATGATAATATGACGTGATGAAATTGTGTTTCTTTTCGTTTTGTTGTCGGCAGCGCTTGCGCGTGATAATAGGCGCGCGTACGTTAATTTTTTTTAAGACAAACTATATAATTTACCACGCGGTAAAGATCGAGGCGTCGTCGAGAGCGTTCGATATTAGCATATGAAAAATGTCTGTAATCATATTGTTATTCGTCGCGTTAAAATAACTCATGTACCGACACGTGAATACGATATTATTATTTTTTTCCGATTATAATTTTAATATGTTAATTTTATGAATACCGAGTGTAAAATAACATGATATTATGTAAATAAGCGATAAAGTGAAAACGTTTTAATTCGATTTTAATCAATAATAAATTATTATGGGTTTTTTTTCGAGAAGTAAAAATCAAACTAAACCTGCCGCTCGAATGAATTATGCATTATATTCAATTAAAATCGTCCGTTGACGGGAAATTAGACTTTTTATTCGTTTATAAAAGTTATACTTGTGTGTAGTAGGTATATCCATTGAATTAAAAACGATTCCTTGAAAATCTCGTAACTAAAATCGACGAATGAAAACCGCCTGGCGAAAAACCGAATTTTTCGATGGTTTAGAAAAGTATAAAATTTGTATTTTTGATAATAACTGATAACATTTTTATATTTTTACACAATAATTGACACGAGGAATATACATCCTTTGAATTAAAAGTGAAAATGACTTATTATTATTAAAAGAAATACCGCGTTCTCGCCGCCTTTTTTTCTAGATTTATTTAGGTCGATACGTTTGTATCGAACATAATCTGTTAAGTAAATGACTTGAAATAAAAAAGTAAATAAACGACTTTAATCTTATGGTTTTTCTTTTACTACACACGAAGCGGATATATAATATAATTCTATCTATGTAAATAAGACGTATTTTATATAAATCGAATTAAAAAATACACACTTATATTGCCTTTGCGTTGCGAATTTTAAAATTGTTTTACGTACTGAACAGAAAAAAAAATAAAAAATAAACATCAAATGATAATGCGATACCTATTGTTACGGAAAAAAAAAAAAAAAAAACATAAAATTATTATAAAACTCGCAGTCGTGAAACTTGTCTGTTTGATTTCCCGTGACGTATGTGTATATTTTTTCATCGATTTCCAGACCAAACATAACAATATTCATATTAAATATTGTTATTACGCGTGTGTTTTTGTCTGTTCGTTTACCCGTCAAACCGATACGGTGTTTATAGTTTTTATGATGATTGATCAAAATTGGAAACATAATCACAATAGATTATTATAATAAATTATGTGGTTGTACGCACAACGCCGCCGCGCCGTTGCGCAGTCGAGTAGTTTTTTTTTTTTTTCTCTCCCATTATTATTTTTTCAAATCGTTTCCAGAGGTCTCCGTGTACCATGTATATTTCATGCGTTTTTCATCGAATCGAATAAACGCGGTTTTTTGTCTCAAATCGCGTTAAGTCTACATAATATTATATACGAATAAAAACAATAGGAGCGAGCGCGCGCGCGCGCGCGCGTACTCGTCGTCGTCGCGCGATACAAAGGCACGCGTCGTAATATCGTGCGAGTGAACGCGATTTCGAAAATCGGAAACTAGTTATATTCCGGCGAACGCGAAAATATACGTTTTTTTTTTTTTGCGAATATTGTATTAATTATTGTTCAATTGCAGATAAGGTCGCGTCGATTGCGATCAACAAAACGCGCGGACGAGAAAAGTATAGTCTCGCGCGAAGAGCTCTCGAACTATTCGAAATCGTCGAAATAATTAAAGACTTGTCATAAACGCGATTAGACTTTCGACACGCGCGCGCGTCGTTGCAAAAGCATATTGCAACGTTTATGAGATTCAACAATAATGTCGGTTAATTTTAACAACGGAAAACACACACACACGACGCGACGACGAGTGCGCGCGCCTATAACGAACGAGGAATAACGTTTCTCCGCGGGCGAATAATTACTATAATATATTATCTATTATTGTTGTTGTTAATTCGACGGGGAAAAATAAATACCTATAGTACGGTGATAATTGCGCCGATGTTCCGTTCGGAATTCTATTCTACAATCCCCAATATGACTCACGATAAGTAATAGTGAGCACGGCAAAAATGTTGTTATAATCTGAAAAAAATCACGATAAATTAAAACGTTTAAATAATAATTATCGTGTCCGGGGGGATCATTATTATTATATCGAATCGTGATCGTGATATACGTAAATATACCCCGCCTGATTGACAATAATAATAATTGTTGTTGTACACGTTAAATCGTTTCGCAACGTTTTGGATTTTTTTTTTTTTTACAAAACGAATATGACATACTACGTTTAATAATAATGTAATGTAATGTAATATATTATATCGTACGTTCGGAATGTCGAAAACGAAAATAATAAACAACATAATCTAATCATCGTATCGGTTGCATCATTAAAACGTTCCGCGCACGAAAGTTAAAAGCGAAATAATATCGTGTTCGTGCCGATTGCATTTCGATTTTAATACTTTCGAGTTTCGCCGCGGCGGCGGCGGTACGTACCTACGCACATACGTATACGTTACAAAACCCCGGGACGATTTTATAACGAATAACGCGGTGTGTTTAGGGCCGTTTGCCGTGCCGTACAGAAAACGTATTTTGTACTTTATTTTATTCCAATACCAATCTCGTATCGTCCTCTCGCACGTCCGCGGCAAAACGGGTTGATTTGCATCCGTCGTCGTCGCGGCGTTAACGCGCACACGACCGATTTCTTTTTGAAAACCATTTCGCAGTACTTACATCCGAAGCGAGCATATACGATACTCGTACGATAATGTGTGCGAGTAGGAAAGGTGGACGGCGTTTTTTTTTTTTTTCTATGTCTACCGGGAATACGTTTTTAATTTCGAGACAAATAATAATATTCGTCCCGGCTCTGTACGTGAGAATATTGACTTTTTAATTTTTCATTCCACCGACCGACCGTCGCGTGCAATCTGATGTTCAAATAACACCTATAAAGTCTCGGGTCTATCTTCATTTCGTATCGTAACGTTTAACAGAAGTTATTTCCATTATTTTCCCATTTGAGAAATCGTTCTAAAAACGAACAAATTTTTGTCGAAACAAAGCATTTGATGAAAATAAATTGCGTTATTATTGTTTTTTAGCCGTTGTCGGTCATTATCGAGAGTCGTTAATATCGCGCGCATTCTACGCGTTATCGAGGGTGATCGATCCACACGATCTCTACTGCTGCGGCGCGAAAACCGTAAACGGAAATAATAACGACGTGTTCGTCACATTTTACCCGCGCTATTACAATAGCGGACGAGAAAACGCGGGTGAGAAAAAATATCGACTCGAAATCGTTTTCCCATATTATGATGAAACTCGCCGTACGCGTGTGCACACACAACATATTTTATTATACTGTATATAGGCACACGCGTGTCATATCTGACGAGTTTTATCAATTATTTATTTTTTGGAAATCGCCCGGAGCGTGGCAAGCAGGTATGGCTGCTATAGATGTATATAAACGGCAGTCGTTCTGCCTGTGTACGCTTCGCATTATAATAATATTATATCGCAGACGCCCGGCCGTAATTGACGGACGATATGCGTACGCGAACGATATTTTACTGGTTTTTATTGCCGAAAAAAAAAATAAATAATAAAAATAATATGTAATAACAATATCGATGGAATAGATCCGGCGGAGACCGACGTTTTCGCGAGGAAGGACGGGGGTGGGGGTTTCGGGCGATGATGATGATGATCACGTGATGATGATGGGTGCCGATTTCGTATAATATATGTGACGGACAATACTGTTTTCGACCGATTCGCAACGCCCAGCCGCCGCTATTATTATTATCATCTCTATTATTATTACCACCATGTGTGTGTGTGTGTGTGTGGTGCGCATACGTCTGCTGTTGGGTTAAACGAACTGCTGCAACAATAATAATAATAATGATAGAAATAATAATAATAGTAACCGTCTTTCTCGCGGGTGACCACGAAATCCGCCTCGGAATATAAAGAAATCGCGCAGTCATTATCATATACCAACGGGCGCGCGCGTATTATTAATAATAATAATAGTATATTCGTATTGATTCTTCGGCTCGGACGAAATAGCGGTTTTCCAAAACACGTATAACTTGCAGGTGTAGGCTATGATATTTTTCATTCTGTCGAAAACTATGCCGTACACGGCCGCCGCCGTGGGTGCGTGAGCGTGCGGTTTTTTTCGAATGAGCTATTAAAAAACGACTCGGAGGATTCAGACGCCGTCGAGAACGAAAGACGCGGCCCGGGGTGCAGTACCTGGTCGACGAAACTTTGGCGATAAACCGTCCGGCCGTCGGCGGACCGAGCGACGGGACGGTGAGTTGCTCTACGAGGACTGCAGACGCGACGAACGCGCGTCCGCAGTATTGTAAGACTGCCGCGCGTTGGACAGCGGGAACAAGCGCTACTTCGTGCGCGCGTCGTCGGTGCGCCGCGCCGTCCGCTCGGCCGTGTGCGACGCGCGCCGGCACGCCACGACGGATGTGCGGCGTGCTTCGACCGCTCGGAAAATACCCGACGGACAGGCGGCTGTCGCGCGCGCGCCGGGATCATCTGCGGGACGCCGATGCCCTTGAGCAGGACCGGCTGTTCGCCGTCGCGCCGTGTTGCGCGAGTGGTTCGGCGCTGGACGGCCGCCGCCGCGAGAGAGCCGAAGTCGACGGCGCGCCCGAAAAGTGAGCGAAGTAAATCGTCGTAAAACGCGCGTGTTTAGAATTTCGTTTTTCTATATTGACAGTGGTTTTCAACCGGTGTGCCGCGATAAATCGATTAAAAGTTTTACAATTTTCTATTCTCCAGTATTATTGTGAAAACTGATAAATAACAACCATAAGGACAGACTAAATCAGCGGTTCTTAACCTGTGGTCCGCGGCCCCCTGGGGGTCCGCAATACTCTTGTCGGGGGTCCGCGGCAGCCTAAACACCTAACATAAGTCAATACGTGACATGAGTGCATTGCTACAATATTTTTGGATTATTATTTATTTTATTAAAAATAAAATTCGACAAAAAATTGGTAGTGGGTCCGCGATTTGTAAAAATCTTTCATCGGGTGTCCGTGTCCTACAAAAGGTTAAGAACTGCTGGACTAAATCATTAATCGTAGATACGTATAATAGTATTTAATATTAGTTTGCCCGTCGCAGCCGTCTCACGTATTATATGGATTGGTGTGCCGAGAAAATGTTGTTTGGGATGAAGTTGTGCCGCATTGTTAAAAAGGTTGAAAACCACTGTTATATGGTATTGATTTTGGTTTGATAATAATCTTTTAAATACATAATATTGTACTCTATTCGTTTTCAAAAAATAAATTGCTCTCCCACTTTCGACGATCCGCCACCGTCACGCTCTGAACTCGGAGTGAAAATATAATTTATCGTCGCGTTCGCTATATAGAAAAAAACGAGATTAGAATTTTTATCATAAAAGTGTAATACAAATATTAAATAATAATACTTTGCCGCGAGTTGTGTGGTGATTTTTATTCGACTCTTCGTTTGAAGTACGCACCCATACGTGTTTGATTATCGAGAAAAAAAGTAGTGATAAATAAGTAGTTTGTGTTGTTTTCTTAACCGGAGCAAATTTAAACGTACGTACGTCGATATTATAATATCACGTTGTTTTTGAATGTTTATAGGCCGGGTTACGACCCGTTGTGTTTTGTATACGTACAAAACACAACGGGCATTCTCGACCGACCCGATGATCAACCCGCGCGATCGTATAATTACCGTCTCGTCCAGCGCCGTTGGTCGGCATTTTTACGAATACGACGCGGTCATACGCACACGCGTGGTGTACACGTACGCGGAGCGTTTAACGCGTGTGTTGTTTACTTTTTGTTTGAGACGATTAGCTACACCGCGCGTACGTATACGTTTTTAACGCGGCAAAGTCGTCGGACGAATTACGATTCGTAAGGGTCGATGATGACTTTTCGTTTACGATTCGTGGAAAAGGTCTCTCGCCGCGAAATACTTTTGAATACCCGCGCGCAGCGATAAAAATCTTTCGCGTTTTCACGATTCTGAAACGGATACGTCGGAACACAGCACGTTATATTGTATGTGATAATGTTGTGTGATTCGGCGACGACTTGTATAAACGCTGAAAATCATACGCGCTATTCGACAGAGCTCATTTTAAAGTGTTTTTTTTTCTACATCGAACGTGAAAAATCCGCTTCGGTCAAACGTTCGTCGACCACGTCGGTAACGGTTTTTCAGGATGAGATTTCTGTTACATAAAATAATACGTACCTAATAATAACTATTTTAACATCTGTGACAAAAAACGACTATCATTGCTATATCAAAACGTAATAATAACATTATCGAATCGCGTACATTTTGAAATCGGACTATACGTTTTACACGTTAAAACAAGACCCGAGGTCTTCCGCGATATACCGTCCGCCGCAGTGGACTATTCTATTCATATGTTACAGACCGCCGCCGCTTATTGATACTGTTATCGTTGACCGTTGCCCGCAACAGGTATTATCTGGTCCGAAGAGAATATTGTAATGAAATACGAATTGATCGTCTGACAAGTTGTATACGGCGCGGTGTATTGAAAAAAATTGAAAAAAAACCGTCCCCTTATTGTGTGGACATGGATATTTGCGCAAGCGGTGCGTGCGTTTTGTTTTTTATTCTTTTCCGTCGAAACTGTTGCTCGACGGTCAGGCCAAACGACAGGACAAATGGGGCAGTGGGGGGTACAAAGGTCAAACCGGTTGGCTCGCGAGACCCTTAGGAACAATACCGCAGCCCTCTCTCCCCTCTAAAATCGTCATATGCGCACTTGGTGAATTACGTTCTCGATGATGTTAATCTGGTCGGTACCCCTCTCGGTCACGGCGGTTTATCCGTCGGCGGCGGCGGCGTTTTTTGTTTTGTTTTTTTTTTTTTTTGTAATCCAGCCATTGGATTCGTAGACACGATTTCGCTCGTAGACAATTATTTCGATCGTTTATGACCGATGCGTTTAAAACACTCGACACTATATAAACCGTCTCTACGTGCATATACGCGTACGCGCGAATAGTTACTCACAATTAGAATGATTAATATCCGTTTAGATGAAAACGATATAAATACGCGTGTCTTCGCGACAGATTGAAATAAATTAGTGTTAACCCCTTTTCGCTTATTGTTCGGTTTTATTATTATTATTATTATTTTGTCATTATTAAATATGCGAGTTGAATATACGACGGACGACGACGATACAGCGGCAGCGAAACGCGCGCGTCGATTCGTCGACCGTACGAGAAACTAGAGAGGCGGACTGCGTTTTAACAACACGCGTTATACTATATTATCGTTACGGTATTTTCGAAAAAAGAATTTATTATTATTATTTGACGTCGTTGTGCAGTGTTTACTCTCGGTAATCGCGTGTACACGTGTAAAAAAAAAACAAAAAACGTCGTACGAAAACTAGTCGGCAATTAAAAAAACTAAATAGGTTACCCGGTGTGTGTACAAACGATTGTGAAAAGTTTCGTTTTAATGAACATTTATGTTGGCGTATATTGTACAACAGCTGCGGACGGACGCGAGTAGTAGGTTCTCGCTCGGCTCAGTGCGACGACGACTATACTATATATTATATAGGTACTCTATATAAGACGCCGCCGACGCGTCCATCCGCTATGTACGACAGTCGTCGGAGACGGATCAAAATATCGCGTGCAAACGGTTCCGGCGGCGGCGGCGGCGTGCAACCATTGTATACGGTTTCCCGTGCAGACTAAGAAATTAACAATTTCTTTGTTCGGAATTTATACGACACATTCACGTGTTGTAATCGCCCACCATAAACTACATACGTGTATATTCGCTCGTTATAATACGGCGATCTGTTACACACGTAATAATCATAGCAATCGTTGAACCCGAATTTCTCCGTTCGATCGCCGACGTTATGTCATTGTTCGTCGCCAGTGTATTGATAACATTATGACATGCTTCTGATCTCGAAAGTCAAACTTCCACTGGAAAATCAAACGCAAACTCGTGTTTACACGTGTTTAGCTCGAAAAAAACGGTCCGCCGCAATGACTACGACGACGTGATATATACTCGAGATCACATTTTCAAACTCGCTGCGGCGCGCGCGTTCCGAGGAAAACGGCTTCGGTTCTTTTTAATAGGACCATTTAATAGCCGACGTTCTGCGAAAAAATCTCTCATTACAAATCGGTCAATATTGTCGAGACGTTTTGTATTGTAAATTAAAAAATAAAGTGATATTGAATATCGACATTTCGTATACACACACATATTATATTATATATATATAAAATACGCGCGTGCACACGACGGCGGCGTATTTTATACGAAGAGGATCGCTGCAGAGACGGCGAGAGAGAGAAAAGGAGACGGAAAATAACACATCCGTCGGTAGAATTGCGGTGGCGGGCTGCTGCGCGGACCGCCGGGGGATGACTACGACGACGGCGACGACGACGACGACGACGACGACGACGACGACGCGGGGGCGCCGGAAAAAATAGCGCGTTCGTCGAATCGAATTTCCCCTGAGGAAAAGTCATCGGCCGCCGCCGCTAAAACCATAGGATTCGAGGAGGTTTTCCAATTAAAACCTCCCCACGTCTCTCTCCACCGTACAAGTGTGCCGTATGTGAATGTGTGGGCATACATGTGTGCGAGCGCGTGCGTGCGTTCATATATATAAAAGTATATATATATATATATATATATATAAATGTATATATACACATTACACACACACTCGAACGTATATATATGTATATGCACATGTGAGTGTGTGCGAGTGTAGGCGCGCTCTAATTAAAAACCCTTCGGTTCGTCCGGGCTAATTGCTTTATTTTTCTTTCGACGCTTCCCTTCGCGCCCCCGCCCGACCGCCGACCGTCACACCCCGTCCACGTGAGGTCTCTTTTTCTTCTCTTTTGTTTGTCTTTCTTACCGCCGCCGCCGCCGCCGACGTCAATTTGAGCTCGACCCGCCGCCAACGGATCGCGTTAATTTGGAAGACGTCCAAACAGTAACCTAAATACATTGTTCTAGCAATAATTATTATTTTTTCTATTTATATATACGTATATGTGTGTGTGTGTGTGTGTGTGTGTGTTATATATGACCCTTCGCGTACGTCAATCACGAGGCCAGCACGTGATATTAAATATTTGGCAAAAATAACGATTTTCGCGAGTCCTTAGACGATGACGTCTTTGTGATATTACTATTTGTTTATGTTGCTTTCCAAAATCACGCGCTGTTCGCCATCGACGACTGTACACATATTATCATACTTATCCTAAACGAGCACTGACGATCAGAACGAATATACTCGAGACTTTAAACGCGTCGGGTATTTTTAATTTTCTCTAGATTACAAACGGAGTTTTCGAAATATTTTTCTACTATTTGTTACGTTATTACACGAATGTAGTGGCGGCGGCGGCGTAAGAATAAAATTTCAAAGCTAGTATTCGGAAATCGAAATCGACTTTTTTTTTCCAAAGTTTACGTTTAATAATAATAATACGCTATACGCTGTCACATTGCTATATTTAATATAGTTTAATTCCATGTTAATACGACCGAACCCCTCGAATGCGGTTATTTATCGACTCGTAGAGTTGTGAAACGACCGACAAACATCCTGAACAGTAAACGGTCGAGTACGAACTAACAACGTTACTAGATATCTGTAAGAAAGCGAAAGTCATATACGTACGTAGCTTCCGTTTCGAATAAGTTTATATGCAAAATAATCGAACGAACGAAATAGAATATTATATCAATGCGGTCATTGTAATAGCCGCGCGTAAAATGTTTGAGACAAAAGTAAACTCGAGCGTCTTCGTAAAACAGTAACGAAAAATTGATTTTTTCATCGAACGTGATTGTTAGTTTGACCGTCTGCAATAAACTATATTTTAACCGTCGTGCGTGTTTTTCCGGAGTAGTGTAATTTGTTTCGAAAATAATATCGAAAAATCAGCTATATGTATATTACTCGTTATCCATTAGACGCATATTTAACCGAACGGTTTTTTTTTTTCGAACTGTAATTTTTAAGTCGTTAAAAACAAAATAAATAAACAACGACTTGATTGATACGAGATATAAAAAAAAATAAACATTAAAATGTATTTACTCATTATTTATCTCGTAATCTGCAGAGATAACAAATAAGTAAATAACAAACGCAAAGGCGTTTGTGTTGGTTTATTGAAGAGAATAAGCGATTAAAAATTCAAATTCCAATAACGATTTTCACGAACAAATACAAATATAACATAATATATTTTGCGAAAATTCGGTTTTAATCATTGTTTGTAAATCATTGACCCTAACCGTCTACGTTTTTGTATTTTCTCTCTCGAAAAAAAAAAAAACAAGAAAGAAACGTAAAAATAATAATAACATTATGCGTTCGGCCAAGTTGGATTTTTTTAAATGACAATATGTATTGACCGATATCGTTGTGCGTTTTTAGAACTAGTTTTTATGTTAATTTATGTCGCCGTAGAACTGCATATATTATGACGTAATTTTTTATTTGAAATACTCGAATTTTTCAAATTTATTTCGACATTTGATTAATGTAAATTTTAAACCGTTTCTTTTTTTTTTCGTTTAGTTTTGTAATACTCTCGATATACGCGTATAGTTATTGGAGATAATATAAATAATATTCCGTATAGATACGAATCTCATTGTGTTGCTAATACGCGTCTCGTTATTCAAAATGTTAAACATCATAAAACATTCCACGTTGCCACGTCGTCGGTCGTCCCTTTTATAAACTCGTCTGGTTTTTATTAGCCAGCTGTGACTCAGCTACACTCGCGCGCAATGTGTGTGTGTTGCGTCGAATTAGTCTAGATCCGAGATCTCGGAGCAATAAAAAAAGGTAAAACAACAAATGTTTATTTCGGATTAATGAATTTAAATTACACGCGACCGTGTATATTTTATATACATATTTATACGCGGGGTAAGACGGCGGCGGCGCGTCGTTATTACTGCTGCGAAGAGGAAACCATCAAACGGTGTTTCTCGGACGAATATTAATAACAATTAGTGTTGAAATAGATCTTATCGACGCGCATACTTAGTTATTCGGTGTGCGCAGTTTAAAGTAATTGTTGTATATAATATATTTACATTGTCATTATTTCGAGCATGTGGAACACATCACGTTTCCCACTTTACGCGATGAAATGTTTGTATTTAATTTCCAGTCGCGTGTTATTTCGGACACGTCGAAGAGGAGAGCAAAGAAAATGCCTACCGTTCCGATCGATTTACATAATATATTATTATTGTTTCGGTCGCGTACGATTACAATACGCTTTTTTCGATTGTTTAATCCAGCGGTTCCCAAACTGTACAGCCCTAGGGGCACCGCGTTCTAATAGTTTAAAATGTATGTATGTTTTTTTTTTTTTTGAAGCTTAAAAATGCATTAATTTATAATTAAGTTAGTTGTGTACTTGGCTCAGAATGCTTGGATTGTATGAGGTTTAATAAAATCAATAAAATTGGCTATCAATGAGTATTATTTTTTTTGTTCTGTCTTTCGTGTTATTCACAGAGAAGGGCACCACGGTACATATAATAATACCTATTAAATAGTATTATACCGTACTCACTAATCTCCACGTTAGCTTGCCCCAAAATGTTAAATAGAGTTAGTACTTTGGGCGCTCTCGTAGTTGACTAAATCTCGTCAGTATGTTTGTTCGTTATTCTGTTGCGACAAAAAGATTTCAAACGTTTTTCAACGTTTATTACAGACTGTAATGGTCAGTGCTTAGAAAAATCGAATACGCGAGTTCGGTCAGTTCGGTTGAACGACCCGTGAGTAATAAACGCAGGTAGTTATTATAAACAAGTCGTATGGTGAAAATTGTAATTAAAACATCGGCCAAACCACAACAATGACTCAGTAACATAGTTTTTTCTTATGTTTTTCACAACGGTTTCGGTATTTCTGTCGTAATATCGGTTATTAAGCGATTCGGTATAATTTCAAGCTGAAAAAACAGAACGAGTAATTAAACAAATAACGTTCCCACGGCGGTAATTAATTTTTCTAAACACCGGTCATTTTATTTTTTATATTTTTTTTTTCAAATAATTATAACCCTCGACGACGGTGTACGTACTATAACCGGACTTTTTGCTAAGAGTTATAATTATTCGTATCGACTTTACTGTTACACAAATCAAATTACTCGTTGGGTCGTTTGACGGAAATTGAACGCTGACAAAGAACTTTTTTTTAATTGTCTATGATGAAAAAAAGTAGGCGACAGGACGGCGCGGTTACAGTTTTCGATTCTGAGAGTATGACGGACTCGTAGTGAGCGTGAGGATTCAACGTTCAAACAAATCGACAGCAAATTTCGGACGACTTTATCCGACGACGATTCGAACAAGACTGAAACGGTAAAGAACGATTAGAAAAAGTAAACGACTTTCTACCCGCCCGTTCGTAGGCGGCGTGACGCAATAACAACCGGATTCGTTGTTTATTTATTTTTTTTTTTTTTTTTGACTTTGTGCGCGATCCATAGGCACCATTGTCTTGCCGAGTAGTATCGCGATGACAACCGGATAAGTTTGGTTTGTTTGGTTTGGCATTGATTTTCATTCCAACGTAGTCGCGTTTGTTTCATTGTCATAGACGACGAACAAAGTTTTCACGATTGTCGTTCTTCCTGAATTTCGTATCACATTTAATTGCGTAATAATAATAATGTAAATATATTAATGCAACGTTGATAATATTTTTCTTCGTGTTAAGGCTGCATAATATGACGTTATTATACACAATAATAATTATTTTTACGTGTGGTGCGAATCGAGTTCTAATAATTTCAACTTGCTTAACGTTAAATTTTGCCAAACGGTATTTTTATGTCGATTTTTTCTCTCATCTCAATAAATTTAAAAAATGTTCCTCGTTGACTATCTAAAACGAAAAGCCGCCGCGTGTTCTCTTCGTTTTCGAGCCTCCGCCGTTGACATAAATTAGAGTTATTACGATTTTTTCGCATTTGTTTTACAGTTGTAAAATCATTGCGTTTGAAATGTCCTGGGCGAATCGCCTTAAAATCCGATACAAAATCGTACGAAAAGGACGATTTTTGATTTTATGTTTTCGTTTCGGGCTACTAGACTCCTTATTGTAATAGAGCCGCGCGTGTTGCACGCCCAATAGTTGCAGCACTGTTGCCGGCGGTCGGACGAAATTAGGGACGAAAGCTGCGGTCTAGCAGCAGCGTCGACGGCGAGCTTTGCGCGCGGAGAGTGCGGGCGCGCGCGCGCCTTGCAAAGCTCGGGGGGCTGTTAATATAATGAAAGTTTTTTCCCGTTTCTTTTGTCTATCTCTCATTAAGACCGCCGCCACCCCTCCGGCCTACCCGGTCATTGATCATTGTGGCGTGCGCGGGTCGGGGGCGGGGGAAGGACGACGACATATAGTACGTCAGTGGGACGTGCGCGCGGGTAAGGGATGGGGGGGGCATTACCTCCTATAGTCGCCGCTAATGAGAAAGTTGGCTGGGCCACGGCTCGTTCATTACCCTTACACCGCCGCCGCCGACGGGGGAGCGCGCGCGCGGGCGGATCGGGGGGGGTAAGGATACGGACTAAGGACGTGTGTAAAAGCTGGCCCGTTTGGCGGTCACACGTGAAGACCGCCGCGGGGACGCGGTTTAATGGGGTCCTTTAATCCTCGGCGCGAGCGACCGACTCGGCGCCGCCGTCCGTCGTAATTATACCGATATATCTTTTTATATTAACTCCGGTCGTCTCGTGCACCGCCCGGTCGCCTTTTCGCCAACGTCTCTCATCGACGGGCGATATTTTTTTTCACCCTGCGCGGCGGCCCATCAACCGGCCGCCGCCGCCGCCGCTTATAACCCGTACGTTCGTCCTTCTTCCGTTCGTCTCCTGCCGCGCGGAGAGACATTTCTCCGTTTGTTTTTCGTTTTATATATACATTCGCGTGATCGAAACAACCCAGCGAGCGGCGGACGAAGTACGACATCATTTACAAGTAACAAATACACGTCGAATAATAATAATAACGTGCGTCGGATCGCGTACCTGTTTCGGCCGTACGTATGAGACGAATCTATCACGGCGAGCGCGAGGAAAAGGCTGAAAATCGGTCGCTTCGACGCGTCAGGGAGTGGAAACGATGACTCCGCCACGGCGCACATAAGGCCAATTCGCTATATTACGACGACAAAAATATAAAACGAATTTTTTTTGATATTCTGATTAGAAATGTTTACGAAAAGACTTAATTATCTTTTAAAAAAATAGTTAGTGTTCGTTGAAGACAAATGCTATTTAGTATTATAAATATAAATAATTTACATTTAATTATTTCTGTATTTTAAATTAATGATATAAATAAATAATACGTATACAAATTATATTTTACAATCAGACTTTATTCTACATCCATATCCTCATCGTCATTATCGACCTTCTCATTATCTTCATCATCACCAACATCATCGTCATCACCAGCGCAAAATGAAGGCAGTCTGAGCATATATTTCTATCAATTCTTTATAAATTCCAGTTATTTGAGAAACAAGCAAAGGGTTCTTAAAAAATTTTCGTGCCGTGTTACCATCGTTACTATTACCTCTACTTTGTTTTGGCTGATCAACAACGAGACCCATTTCTTTGTAATAGTTAGTCGCTATTTTACTTTTTCTTTCCTTTACTTTTCCTTTTGCATAATCCCCTCTTGCTTGCCACTGTTGTAATTCTAATTTATATGCTATATGATGTAAATATTCATAACATCTATGATGTGCATGTAGTATAGAAATACCATATTTGAAGGTGTTTTTATTAAAAGAATGCGCTCAATTTCACAAAGGGGGAAACGGGGGGACGTGCATTTTACATTTTTATACTCGTTACAAGCTATTGTTTTGAATGTGTCAAATAAGTCAGTGGAACTCGGTGGAACTTTTTTTATAACTCTACTTTAAGTTGATATTTTTATATATTTGTTAAACAAAAACAATATTTCTTAAAATAGATATTATATATAAAGTATATATATTATGCTAACAATAATTATTGCATATTAAAGTACATAACTGATGCTTCAATATCCATATTGAAAAATTTGTGATCTTAAATTTTAAAATGAACAAATCGGGTGTAATATTATGACATCAACGTATGTTGTAACAATCGGTATTGGCCGAGCGTCAGATAACCAAACTTTAAGTACATACACAGGCTATTATGTCACGATAACAAAATAAATTATTACGCTACATTATGGACTGGTTTGTAGACAACATTTTAAAGGTATTTTTAATAATTTTGAAGAAAATATTTATTTCGATTTTTGTCGTCGTAATATAGCGAATTGGCCTTATGTGCGGCGGCCGATTTCTATTTGTACACATACGTATATAGGATATTATTATTATTATTATTATTTCTGTGGACAAATATTTGATTTGAAGCTCCGCAAAGCGTGACGCTCGCTCGCAAATTGAACTCACCGACGTCACTTATTACGATAGCGAAAGCATCGTCGTTAAACGCGTTTATCGCCATCTCCAATTCTCGTATAAGAACCGAGTCGTAAACATTTTAATTGCTCTATATATGCCGATCGCGCGGAAATAACAAAAAGTCGTTAAATCTTCAAGTATACGCCATCGGCGCTACGAGTTACCTGTGTTTCCAATTCGTTTATTCGTTTGACGTCCAATCAGAGTATATATATATATATAATCGGACTGCTGCGACCGTTTAACGACTTTCGAATAAAAATGATTAATATTTTTCAATCAAATTATGACGTCTATATTTAATCTGTAATGTCTAAGACGGGTGTTAAAAACAATTCCGAGTGAAATAATTTCAATAATATTACAGATCGTTAACGACATTACAATATGTTATTGAAACGAATAATTATTCATGTTTTAATTTCGTACATTTTACCGACGGAAATCCATACAAAACTGGACCTAAAAGAATTTATATTACCCACAGAAATCACAAATAATACTATAATATTATGTATTAGATCCTAAATTTAAACACTAAATTTTAAGAATTTCAGCTGATTCGACTCGCATATACGTTCTTCTCACGGAAACGCGTAAATTGAAAATTATTTCGAGAGGTATAATATTCTCTAACGGTTCGTTTATTTATTTATTTTTTGATCCGTTGAAACAGTACGTGTGCCGCGTGTAGGTATAGGTATACACGCGAAACCTCCGCCGTGCCGTGCATTACTCGATTGACATAAAGAATAAAGAGGTTTTTTTTTTTTTTTTTTCGTTTAATTTGATCTTTAAATTACGTTAGTAATCGTCTGAACCGTTTCGGCTGTCACGAACCAATCAATTAGAAAAAAAAAAAAAATCATCAATCAAAATCAATATTAATAAAAACGTTAATTAAACGATACTATAACCAATCGACGGAATTCGAGCAGGCGGGGGGCCATGAGAAAACGTTTTTTCATTAAATATAAATATTTAAAAAAAAAAACCGTTCGGTTTTTCTTCGCCTCTATCTCTTCGTTATGCACGCACAACCGTCTACTCGTATATTATGATTCCTGTTTATATAATTCTCCGACTGTTTGAGTAATCCGGCAATGAACCGCTATTCACTGCATTACATAATAATAATAATAATAATAATATTCCACCGGTACGAGTATCATTGTTGTTTAATTTTATTCGTTCTAGTATTTGACCAATTGTTAATACGAATCTAGTTATTACCATAAATTAGCGTCGTTGCCAAGTACCGAAAAAAAAAAAAAAATAAGAATAAGAATAAACGTATATATCTATATGATAAATGTACGCGCGCATAATATCTATGACTTTTACGTGTGTTTGAATAATTTAACGAATTACTTAAACAAAACCGACACGTAATATTCACGTAGTGTTATGTTTCATCGTTCGGTGTATTTACATTATTTTCCGCCATAACATTAACTGCAGGAATGGCGAGAGGTCTAATAGTCCGGGACAAAAGGAGGTTTTATTATTATTATTATTTTTTTTTCTTTTTTTTTTACTCACCAAAACCCTTCCTGTTCTCGTTTACACGGCTCGCCCTCGAGTTGTTTGTTTTATACACGCGTTATTGTATTGTACGTCGAGTTTCCGTCGGGTTATTGTCGGAAGGATTTATCTGCCAACACGTTCGACTCTATACGTTCGAGTATGTCGAATCGAAAGTATACGCAATACGTCGTCGTCGCGAGTATTTAAAGACCACGTTCTAACACAGTCTACGGTCGATTGTTGTGATTATTAAAAAGTCAAACGACCAAACGTATGTTCAGTAGATCTTACATCATTTTGTAATCGTTGAAAAAAACAAATATATATATATATAAACACGCGTGCAATACTAACGCGTGTATAACGTTTGTCACGCACGTGATAATTATTTAATCAACCACAAAAGTCTCGGCAGATTTTATGTAATTTCGAGCGTTTAGTTTTGGTTTGGTTTTTTCTCGTCGTACGTAATGAAAACGCTCCAATTATAAACAGTTTCAAGATACATCTATATAATATGTATACAAATGGGGTAAATGATAAAATATAAAGCTTCTCTTTGTAAATTCGGTCTACCGAGGATATTATCAAAGACATAATATACGACATGTCTAGGGTTTTTCTATTCTTCGTTCGTTTCTACTCGCCCGCACGCGCGCGCGTAGCGGGCATAACCCCCGAACTCACCACCTTTTCCGCCACAAACGCGTACTATATAACATTCGAGCGTGCGTTTTTTTTTTTTCGTGTTTTTCCATATTTATGACACTCTGCCGTTTAACTAAAACCCGCGTAATAGTCTGACGACTTTATACAGTTTGTCATTGTATGAAATATAAGTCGTTCAAAAGTATCGAGTCGGCGGTGTACAGAGCGTGCAGAGATGTAAAATATAATAAAAACAAAAATCGCACTCGCAAATAAAATAAAATACGACAAAATAACGTTCTCGCGCGTGTCGAACATTTCTATAATACTAATTAAAATATATATATATATATCTTTATCCGTTTACGCTTGATATTACATAATTACATAATTCGATCGATCGATTCGCTAGAGCACATGTAAGTCAATATAGCCTATTCTATCTAGAATTATGAATTTTGTCCGTCGAAGCAGAGTCGGCAAAATCAAAAAGAGCGAAACTTTGAAGATTTAGTATACAGGATTTCGCGATTTAAAAAAAAGCAACAAAAGTCAATGTGAAATTTCACATTCTAATTTAAAATTATCATTATTTTTACGATATTTTTTCTAAATTCGATTTCAATCGAAAAACAAACATAAAGAACGCTTATATCACTCTCCTTTTTCAACGTCGCGCGTCGGTTACATAATTACGGCTCAGTATGATTCTAATTAGACGACGTTTACATTTTGTTATTCCGATTCGTAACGTCTTCATAAACGGGGCGGCATTCAAATGTTCGCTTTAGGGCGGAAAGAAAATCTGACGACGGGCTTCTGTACGTACCTATTATATACGCAGTGGATATACTCGCGGCGATATCGCTTAGAGAACTCTTCGAGAATCCCGTGTGTGCGCGACACGTTCTTCTTGCCGACGCAGACGGAGACGGTATGGTAATTAGCCACGCGCCACCGTGTGCGTGCGGTGTACACATGACGACTACACGCGATCGCATATATTATATTTCATTAAACGCGCGTACACGGTCGTACGTATACGGACGGACGACAACGATGATTAGCGTGTTCGCGGAGCGAAAAATATTGCCGTTCGCGACGGGAAAATAGCCGTACACGTGGACATGCGACGCGAGTACACGTGTGCGTATATCTGTTTTCTCGTCCTGTACATTACATAATGGTTCCAAATATTGTGCAAGTATACGCGCGCCTGTGTGTGTGTGTGGGCGCGAGCCCGTTTGTTTTCATTATATTCCCTAGCAGCCGTTATATTAGTTTTCGCAGCTAGGCAAGGTGCGGTAAAGGGTGTTTTTTTTCATTAGAAACTTTTAATTAAAAATCTCGCGCGTCCGGACACACCACACGCGCGCGCGCACGCGCAGCACACATTGCGGCGCGGCGGAAAAGTGTGTGCGTATACGTATATATATATATATATATATAGGTTCAGATTTCATTGGTAGCGGCGAAACCGTTGCCGAAGCAGATATAGTGGTTATATATATACGCGATCCCCGATCGATTTCCACCGATTAGTCAGTCTCGTGTTGTTGTTCGATCGTATAACAATAAACGTAACATTATAACGTTGTTGTGTTATTTAGACCAGTTGTGTGCCGTTCAAATAATGGCATCCGCCAAACCGTCAGACCAAGCCTTTCGGTCTATGCCTTTGAGACTCGTCGCGCTAAAGCGCATACGTAACAGATCAAACCTTGATCCTTTTACCAACCGTCGGCAAACTCGCCAAAATCCAGTACGAAAAATTCCACGACAAACTGTATAAGCGAACGACGAAACCCACTAATGAAACGAATGAGCCCTATAACAATACCCGAAAACACCACTCGACGTCTGAATAGAGACTGGTCCAGAGATCCACAATATATCGAAAAATCACGAATGTGAATTGAAAATTAATCAAGTCGCGCGCGGTCAATGGAAGGGACCTCTTCCTCCTCGTGATGCTTTCGTGTCGATTGATATTCTTCGCTAATACCAAAATCGCTCGTTGTAAAAAATGTTACGACGATGAAGGAAAAAAACGCGTCGTTCTCGACGAGGGCTATCGGTCGTCAGCGCCGTAACATCACGAGTGACGCGAACACAGCGAATCTGTGCGTCTTTTTTCCTTTCTGCATCACTCGAGTATATTTTTAACGTTTTCGTTCTATTGGACTGTTTCGACTGCAGTTCGGCGGGTTTATAAAGCACATCGTCCGCAGTGTCTCCGAATCCAGTGTCTCGTTGCGTCGTCGCCAGTTTTTACGCGACCGAGGAATTGTTATACTCGAAATATTGCGTTCGACCGAGACGACGACGACGGACGATTTCGGACGAAATAGGTACTTACCGAAATATATCCGCGATAAAAATCGAACACCGAAAGATTGTTAAAAGTTATGGCGTGTTCGAGAAGAGATTCGTAAACTTTAGTAATAGTTTAAGGAGTCGGACGTCCTTAACAAATAGACTATATACTACTGCAGCGACCGTGTACCGTTTTATCTCCGAACTTCATTATATAACGTTTTCGTTATAAATTATATCGGCCGTTTCGATAATCGTATGCGAACTATTTTCTCGTGAACGAATATCGATGTCAATATTAATAACATATTGATAGTAATAATAATCATTAATCCAACGTGATATTTTTCACCCCATCTCTACACGAACGTTTCGCAACGATATTATATCGCGGTGAAGTTATCGTAACATGATTAAAATATGAAAAAAAAAGCACGTGTGTTATGCTGATTCTATGTTATGAAAAAAAAAAAAAACAACAACAACGATGCATTATATTATTCATTTATACCGCATCGTATGAGATGTATTCGGTGTTTTCGCAGAATTCGTATAAAAAAAAATTATTCGAAAATATTGTTACATCGGGCAGGTACAATGTTATATTATTATTATCATTGTGTGAAATACAATCAAGACTCGTATAATTACGATCGCATAGAACTCGTATTGTTACGGACCTATTTCGCTTCAGTGCGATACCGTTGTTGTAAATCCGTTATTGTGTTTTGTGATTTTCAAATGTTTTTTAGCTGTTAGTGTGATCGGGCAATCATCGTATCGCCGATTCGAATAACGCGCGAAGATTATCGGAGTGTGGTGTGCGGTGCACGTGGTCCGACGGTGGTCCGCCTTGGTCGGATTACAATATTGAAGTGAAAAATGTACAAGTTTCGATCTATTATATCGGTCGAACGTACGGCGAGCGGACCGTACTCGAAAACGACCGGTGACGGCGATACTCGCCGGTCGAAAAAGTGTAGGTACTGCCAGTATATAGCGATACTATGTTCACTCTTAAAATTGTTTTCAAACCCTCTCCGAAATACTCTTGATTATCTACCGGCCCGGAAGCAGATGATATATTTGGCTGCACTAAAGTCGATATAATTATACAAATGAGATAAAAGATACGAAATTGTAAAAACTACGATGCGATTTGCAATCGCAAAACAGTTGTTATAACGAAGTCTGATGAACCCGGAAATACACGAATTTTTTTTATTAAATACGCGTCTAGATTGATATTTTTCACCGTGAGATGTTTTTTTTCTTTGTAATTTAAAATATATTCAAAGTAAAAATTCCATCAGATCGTCAATATATAGGTTTACGAGTACGCGAGATGCTTTAAAATGTAAATAAGCTTATTATTATTATTATTGTTCACTATGACCAATATAAAAAATAAAAATCTAAGAGAACATAATATAATAATTATTAAAATAATAATGTTCTAACAAATAAAATTATCTTTGAAGTAGGTAACTATAAAATCCTTTTGAATTTTGATTTTCTATTTAGAGTTCTTATACGTATATATTTTTTATTTTTTTTTAACGAAAGCAAACTATATATAAAGTACGTGTATACGCACCTACCTATATATATATATATATGCTATATTATGTACAGGAATAAAGGAATACATTTTAGCAATAATAAATTAGTACCTACACACTCGATTCAACAATATGTTATTGTTGTCGCGCGCATTAAAACGTTTTCTGTTGTATACGAGCGTATATCAAACCAAATGAAAACACCATAAACAATATATACAAGTAGAGTGATTGTCTGGCCGAGATCCAATAAAATATAACATCGATTTCTCGCGGGATATTATATTATAGCGTTCATCTACTATAGCATGCGTGTTTTCGATTAAATTAATGACAACGCGCATTGTTATACCAACAGTTCCTGTAAATGTAGTGTTATTTGCATTTTCAAATAAAAAAAAAATAATAATATCATTTATACTACAACGTAATATTGTTATATATGCTATAGTAATAAGCGTATCATACGTTCGTATAGTTTCTCGTGTAGTCATCAAAATATTTGTGTCTACCTACCTCGGACGCGGACAGCGCGCGCTTCAAGACCCACAGTGAATTAATATATATATATATATATATACACATGGTCTATACAGGTAGGTACGTATTCTAATGCGTAATAATATATGAACATAATATGCATATGTGTTTTCGAGTGTGAATGTGTAGATTAACCTATAGGTACACCCACAGATTAAATTAATATAATATCCTTGTAGGCGTAATTACCACGCCTAGAAATATGCTAAAACGTTCGAAACGAAATTGGCATTGTTTAACCATTATACGGTTTATCTAATTCCAGTGCGTACGTTCTTATATATATACGTATATATTTGTATTCTTGTGACAATTGACAATGTGAGTTCTATAAATATTTATTTCGTACTCCAAGGACGCTACGTTATGTTGATCACTCGATATAGCGACGTATTTTTCTCGCCAATAATCGTCCGCGCGTACAGAAAGAGATACGTAAAAGACGTTTTCAATAATGATTGATTAACGTTTGTGGAGATGTTTATGCGGGTGTCCGGTTTAATGCGCGTGGCCATTTTTTTTTTAATAGTCGATACAAACGTAAATATACGTAAGCGTAAACCCGAGGGAGGGGGGTAGGGAGACTATAAAAATTCAAGAGGGCAATGCCCCGTTGATTTTTTTGTAAATTTAGAAACACGATAATGTTTATAATAATATACTGTCCGAAAAGGCATTTATTATTTGTGTTTTGCTTGCAGGAGTGGTTCGATTATTTCATTCGGAAAAAAAGAAATTACCCATATATATATATAGCCTTAAAACAAAACAAAAATTGCTAAATCAATAAATTTTTTTTTTTTTATCTTTTATGGACGAGTTTTGTAGGGAAAACAAACATTGTTTGTGAGCTCCTACAAATGACTTTTAAATTTATTCGCTTAAATCCGTTACCTAGAATTATAACTTGTGATGTGTCGAAACAGTTGTGCAAAAAATCGAATAAACGCGCGTGATTTTTTGAATCATATTATCGGCGTATTATATTATATTCGGTAACTGTAAGCTGTCTTTTTAGTTTTAGTAAAAATTACACGTCTAAATAATGGAGTTTGACAAAAATATGATTGCCGATGTGCGACAAAAGTCTATTTCCAGTGACTTTAAGCTGGAATAATAATCGCGCGATTTAAACATAATTAAATGACGAAATAGGAATGTCAGGTTTACTTACTCGAGTGGTAATTCGTTTCTATCCCCGGACTTGTGACAAACGATCGCAACAGTATAATACGTCTGTTGCGTCCAGCACGACGGGATTCGTATAATGATAATTATTCATTCACACGGTCTTGATAAAATGTTATGAAATAAATTTTTGATTTCGTGTTGAGCTTGAAAAAAAACTACAATGTGCATGTACGACGGATTAGGACTAATCAACAAATATGAGCACATTTTTATATTATGAAATATAGTTTCCCCCCTGAAAATGTCTTCCAGGTCATGCCCACACCTGCAAAACGATGTGTTTCCTTTCAAAAATACTTTCTAAATATAAATAGGTGTATTATATGAATTTTTGTTTCCATTTAAATTCCAATATAGAAACTAACGCGTAAATCAAATTTATAACTTTAAATGCTGTGAAGATAACAACGTATTATTTTAGTGTTTTCCAATACGCAATTTAAAACTCATGTGACGCGTAACACTTTTGCGTCCTACCTAAATGTACATTTAGCATGTACAGACAATAACAATTGTTTACATGGCACAAATTCAAAATTGTTAGCAAATAATATATTATCTGATTGAACGAATCAAATAATTTTTTTTATGATTTTCGAGAGTTTTTGACGAGCCAAAATTATTGTATTGACATTTTACGAAAAAAAAAAATAAAACGCCTAAAAATAGGACAAAAATTCAAAACCTACTGTCGACTCTAGAGAATGGTCATATAAATATTCGGTGAAAATCACAAGTCCCTGCGATCAATACTTTTCAAGTTACGACGATGAAAAAGATTTTGTTACAAACCGGTTTGCCGTAAGTGCTGCCGTTTTTTTGTCATTTTTCGTCAGCTTTTCACGTATAACTTTTAAACCGTTGGGAAACGCGAAAAATGACCTCTCGAAAGTACCAACGAGATCCAACTGACGACCAGAAACCTCCCGGAAAGATTTTAATCGCAGCCAGTCTTCCCGTCTAAATCGTGTAAACAAATACAAAATATAATATAAAAAAAAATGACTACCTATTATAGAATAACACAACATTTTCGTCAAAACCTTTTGTTACATTCATATCGTCTCTACAAAATGATGACATAAATATCCAGTAAACATTTCCTGCGATTATTAATTATTTTGAGTTACATTAAACTAATGTCGTTTAATCGGTTAGATTTTTCCGAGCACTCGTGTACACACACAGGAAAAAATAAAACACTTGTTTCACTCAGAAAGTCAGAATCTAAAACTGGACACGTACACAGCTGTATAATATCAAAAATCTATAATTTTCTTCGATTTGTATCACTCATTACACACACATCAATTAATTTCTTAGTCATACAAAGGTAATATACGTATATAATATACCTGATACGTAACGCTTATGATATTAATTAATTTATCTGTTATATTACGTAAACATAATATAATGTATAAAAGAAGTATACGTACACTCGTATGACGGCAATATCGTGACAGTCTCGCGGTTGATAAAGTACGTTTACCGTACGGGCGCGACTGCGTGTCTGCCGGATAGGTCGATATTAATTTATGCCTTATATAAAGTATAACTATTTTATATACATACGCTTAGATTGCCCGTCGCCACCGTGCTGGTGCGATGTGAAATCATGCAAGATCGTTTTTTTCCCCTTTAAATTCACAGAGATAATTTTTAAGAACTATTTCTATTACGCGCGTTTCCACCGAGGTATGTGTACAATATTATCGTAATAGTTCGTCAACTGCGGCGAAAACAACGCAGACATAGCG
Source organism: Drepanosiphum platanoidis (assembly GCA_948098885.1). Lineage (NCBI taxonomy): Eukaryota > Metazoa > Arthropoda > Insecta > Hemiptera > Aphididae > Drepanosiphum > Drepanosiphum platanoidis. The sequence continues at coordinate 20,855,283 of OX402530.1, read as the reverse complement.
GGTACTATTGTCTTGATTATTGCGCGTCTTTATAAATAAATCAGAACATTATGCAATTGTTTTCGAACAAAACTATACAGTGGAAGTCTGACGAATCACGGGGGATTTTTGATTTTTATGCATTTAAATCACGTTCAATTCGCGTTGACTAAATTCCGTCTGAATTCGTTTGTGTGCGCGCGCGCGCGCGTGTGTGTGTGTGTGTGCGCGCGTGTAAGTAAACTCGGCTGCGATGTTTAATCTCGGACTGGGATGTACTCTGTGTTCAAACTTATGGTACGCCTGTTGAATATGTAATGTGCAGGCCAGCGAAAGAAAATGTCATCTTTTTTTTTTTTTGTCGAATAGGGACTCGTGATTAATCACTGCCCGGGTTGTGTCTTATTTCGTTGTATAGTGTATTATACGAGTCTTGAGAACTAATCTAATTCTCAACATATAATATTATCAAGTATAAATATATACGTATTATTATACCGTTCATTTAGTCGGCGACGTTCTTAGTAACGAAATTCCCGCTTGCTTATTATTATTCGCGGTTTATCGACGCGCATTAGAAGACTGGCATGCCGTGCTCTCTTCTATCGAACCACTGCGGTAACAATACCCGACCGCTTTCCGAGATAAAATCGGTTCGAGAACGCTCTTGAATTTTGCGGCATGTCTTTATTAATTAAAAATAATAATATTTAAACACTCATATCCCCGTTGCACTGTTTCACTTCGATTACGAGAATAATAATTATTATATCGTTCGATAATTTTCACGCCGTTTATCTTATCGCGCGTGCGATGAATCGAACGATGCAATGATATTATATACGATTCAGCCGGTCGAAATATAAATAAATCCATTCGAGAATTTCGAATACACGTTGATATCTGAGCTGTATTGTGCGCTGTAAACAATAATTCCAGTTATAATATCCGTGGACCGGTCGAAACGCAGATCTAAAACAATAATATTACATCTTCTTTCTGTTCGCGAAGAATTAAATCGACGAAAAGAGGAAATGTATATTTTTAAACGCATTGTCGAACGTCGCACACATGGTGAGACCCTTTTTTTCTCCTTCTATTATTACTATAAAGTTAATTGACTGTTAGAGTTGAACACAATTTATGTTTCGGAAGACCCAGTCGGTCGGTAAATGTTACGTTTTACGAGCGAGTTTTTGTACACACACACACACACACACACACACACACACAAAGTCATTATTTTTTAATTGTCTTTGTATACGCGAAAGAGTATTAATTTCCATTTTCGGGACGTTTATAGACGATGTAAATTAATTTCGGTTGACGCACATTACTATAATATGTCGTTATATAGGGTATTGTATAATACACGTGGGGCGCGTATACGTAGATGTCGGCGGGCACGGCGATTGAATAAGATCTAAAAAAACCGAAACGTCGTCGTCGCGTTCCGGAAGGTCGGCGAACGGCCGGTGCAATTTTTAACCGGGAGGCGGGGGGGGGGGGGACAAAAAAAACGGACCGCTCGAACCCAGCGCGTAAAAGTACCCGTCGTCGTTGTTTTCACTCGTATTATGGATAATGTTTACTTCACTGGTATTTTATTAACGTCGAAAATTCGACTTCACGATTCATAAGTATAGGCGCATTTTCGATTTAAAGTATTAATGAAAATGTATAAAATCTCGAAAATTCGTGCTGATCACTTTGTATAAAGAAGACTTTGAAAAAAAAAAGAACATTCGCATTGTAAAATTTAAGTAATAACTAGCGGGCGTTACCCCGGACTTTGCCCCGCGTTCGATACTCGAATAATAACAATCATCATTCGTATTCCAAAAGAAAAAAGCGATCCAGAAAAGCGTCCAGAGGTGATATCATGTCACTACTCACTCAATAAAATCATAGAAAAAAAGCTCCGTTTCAAAAAAACCCCGGAGATGATCCAAAAGTCACTATTCAGACTTCCCGGCGATCTAGGAGGGGGGTGATTCCGAGTTCGTGTTCGCGGTATTCGGGGGCGAAACCGATCGTCGATTGTAGTTAAACCGTATTAATTTTTTTTTTTTTTTTTTGAAATAAAATCTTTATTTTTTTTTCTTTACTAGAACAATTTTACATATTTTTGCATTTAAATTTACGACGAAAAAAAATATCCATCACCTCTGCTTAGAGGTCTTCACGCTTGTGGTGGTGACAGAGTTTAAACATTACAAATGAATTATATAATATGAAAAACCGTTAATAATCTATAAGTATACAATATATCAAATTTATTAGTGCTATTTAATAATAATTATCGAGTTGACGCGTGTATAATATTTTATTACTCACTCCAACACACGTCTCGTCTAAACGAGAAATTCGCCAAAACACGTTATCACGTTATGCGGGTATAAAGGCCGTTCGCCCAAACGCACGACGACGCTCCCGTCGCCGTCACGTCACTTCGGCTTGCAATTTCTCAGTACTCGGTGTCCGAAATAATAATAAGTCTTGGAAAAGAAAATATACGTCGAACCGCGGTGCACACGTACCTCGGTATACGGGCCGGTAACAGACGCGGCTGGAACCGCGCGCGGTCAACGGCCACGATTATTTTTCTTCCGCGACCGCCGCCCGTAGGCCGTTTAGTCTCTCGCCGTTGTCGTCGTCGTCGTTGTCGTTCTCGTCGCGTAATGGGTTTTCCGCGAATTGTGTTCGGTCGTCGGTAAATCGTTTAAACGGTCGTCAGTGCGCGAACATTTTTCTTTCGATCGATCGTCGCCGCGGTGGTCGTGTGCGGGCGGCGGAAATAAAATCGTACGCGTGTGCAGTGCTCGAAATTTCGAAAACATCGGCGTCGATCAAACGCGAAGTCGGGCCGAGAAAAACAAGATGGCGGACGTGGTGTCCGGTGAGTACCTATACAATATCTGATTATCGTGTAAATATCCCGACGTGTCGTCCGGGCCGTAGTTATAGTTTTTCATTGAATGAAAATCCCATCGAGTCGGGACGATCGTTGAGGTTTTGCGTAATTATATTTCATTATAAAACTTATTAAATTTATCGCTTGTAGCGGGCGTTACCGTTTGAACCACTATTACCCCTTTTAACCCCCTTGGCCCCTTTCTTGTTGCACGCGTTAGACAAATCAGTGTTCCAAATTTCAAGTCCGTACGTCGCGTAGTTTTCGAGATGCAATAACGATCGGCGAGTGAGTGGTGTTTGGATTTTATATAATATTATTATATAGTTATTATTTCGTCATCGTTCGTAAATTACTCGTATATAGATTATAACGCTCGGCACTATCGACGGTAAAAATAAATACGTGTAAAAACCCATTTCGTCTTGAAACAACACGGGTGTTAATTAATTAGCGGCGATTTTATTTGCCTCGTAATATTATAGCGGAGCGAACGAAAGCGTTTGACAAAAATTTAGTTCGACGCCGCTGAAACATAATAATAATAATAATAATAATATTACCCGACGATAATAATATTATTTCAATACGCGCCGCCGCCGCCGCAGGTACATAGTACGCGTACGTGGTCCGGCGAAAACGGGCCGGCGAATGGTGGCGACCGCGAGCTCGCGGACCTCCCGCCAATTATTGTTTTATTCTAATGAAACGGCGAAGAAGTCGCCTGGGCGGACGGGGGGGGCCGTACCGTTTGCGCGCGGCCATTGGTCGCCCCGTCGCGGTCGCGGTCGTCGTCGTCGTCGTCGTCGTCATCGTCGTCGTCGTCGTCGTCGTCGTCGCCGCCGCCGCCGACCCGTCGACGGGCGGAGCGCGCGGTGCGCCGGACGGGGCCCGCCGAGTCGCCGGCAGCCGAAACGACTACCAGTTGTACGATGACCGCCGGCGCCCGTGTCCACAGGACGTGCCGAGTACCGCTCCCGTCGCCGAACACGTGCCGCCGCCGCCGTCGTCGTCTTCGTCATTGCTAATAAGTGCGCGATAGTCGACAACACACACACACACACACAAACACACACATACGTGCTTATACACACGCGCGCGAGCCCGCGTTCTCGTTCTCGTTTTTTTTTTTTCTAATAATTTTACGAAAAAAGATATAATATTTCATGTTAAATAATAATTTTTATTTTTCGTTATCGTTTGTTTGAAGAGAAAATTTTTACGAGCGTGCTTACACACACACACACACACACACACACACACACACACACACATTCACACATGCGAACGGTCGGACGAAAATTTAATAAACGCGTGAATTATGTATAATAATAATTATTATCGGTAATAATATCGTGCGGTGCCGGTGGTTTTCGAGGATTTACAGTGCGCGGAGTTTCGTTTTTTTTTTTTTTTTTTTTATCGTTTTCTCGTCGTCGTTTCGATCGCCCGGAGACTATATCTAGACGCGGGAAAGTCGTCGGATACCCTTAACGCGATCATAAGATTTTTTTTTTTTTTTTACTCTTCTGCGGACCTGTGTCTCGCCGGGATACGAGGCGAGAACGCGTTTTTGTCGT
>OX402530.1:20751019-20850610 GCA_948098885.1 Drepanosiphum platanoidis | reverse complement strand
AAATATTATGACCCGCGTTGTTACGTTATCGACGAACAATAATAAACGTTGAGGGGAAAACGAAAATCGATTTTTCTTTTCGTCGAGGGTTGTTACGATAATTAGGTTTTGAGACCACGCGGCCGACGAGGGGTTCAAATTTTTCATATCACACGCAGCGGCCCCGATCGACGCACCGTCGTCGAGTCGGCCGTTGATAAGATTCAGTACGGTTCCAAAAATATTTCGATATTCCGTTTATTCCGTTCTGCCGGGTGTCTACGCACGAGTCATTTTAATTGTTTTTGATAACATGAGATCAATTTATCACCAATTACCTACTCTAATTAGTTTCTTTCTTAGAGTTAAATTTTAAATATAGACATTTTCCTGTTTTCAAAACGATTACGTCTAGCGAATAGCGTTTAATTTTCAACAGATATTATCGGTATATTGAATCAAAGTCGTTTCCACACTTTATTTGTTTTTACACCTATCGACGTGTATTTTCTCTTAATTTGAAAAGTCTTTCTAAAGAATATTTTAATTTAAAAACAAATTATTCCCGGAATAATCAACAGAATTACGTTTCAAATGACTATTGAAATACGTCTACTCTCCTTATTCGTTAATTTATATATTTTCATGGTAAATGAAATGAAATTATATTTTCAATTAGAAAAAAAAAATAATAATAACGGTTAAATGTCTGCAAATGCCGATAATTAATAAACACGAAACACCTATATTTTTCGAATAACAATTTTTTTTTTTTTTTAATTTAACCTAAAAACGCTTTGATAGTAGTATAACGCTGTACGCGAGTAAAATGGATTTCATTTATTGTAACACGACTAAAGTGTAGGTACATTTAAACGACTCTGTACTTGCATAGAGCCGTATGGGTCAATAAATAATAGTGTATTTTTATTGCACACCACTTATTAATGTAGGGAAGTTGACCTACAACCTTTAGAGACCGAGCTTATTATTAATCATATATAAGTGGATTAGTAGTGCTTTACCGCTTTCTAACGTTCGAATATGAATAATTACGTTGGGAAAATATAAACGTAATTTTAAATAATAACATAGATACGTCTCGTTACACGACCGTTATTGTCGTCGCTGTCTTCCGCAATATACCTAACGCTCGTACCACCGTGAGTGTGTGTGTGTGTGTGTGTGTGTGTGTGTACGTGTCTCACTATAGGGAATTCAGAAACGTCGTAAATCTTAAAGTCAACCCGGACGACGCACTCTCCCGTTCTCTCGATCCGTATAAATAATTTTCGCCGGCAGTTTGTTTCCGCGTCGAGAACTTAGAATTTGTTTGAAAACTCGACGTCACCGCTGCGCTAGGGCCTCGAGAGTCATCGATCGGTAACGATAATAATTATTGTCGAGTCGATAACAAAACCCGTTGTGGTCGTATAATTGCATGTTATAAATAAAAATGTCTCGACAAATTAATGCGATTGTTCAAAATATAAGATCAAAGATAAAACCATGACTATTTTATGTGAAATGTATAATAATATGACGTATGTATTGGTTGGACCGTTAAAAATTTTTATTTTATTTTGGTGACCACAATACGTAATAACAATTTATTCGTGATTAACTGTTAATTGTATACAAAGAACGATTTTTATAGTGTTGTTAGTACAAACTATATAATATTTACATTACGAGTATTCTATGGTTTTGGTAATACTCGTAACATCTTCTTACTACTATTATTAGATAAAATTCATTAGTGTTCTTTGCTCGCTGACTATTCGTACGATGAAAGAGATACCCCCTTATCAGTATGAAAATCACTTAAAAATTGTTCTTCGTATAACATAAGGCCCGGATTTATATGGTTTAAAAATGTTCAAAGTGTGCTCGCGCTTATTACCGTTTACCTAAATATTCGAAATTGAAACGAGTTTGAAAATTGTATACCTAAAGTAATGTATAGTCAATTCATGAAAAAAAAAATATATTAATTAATTATGTTTTCTGCACGTAATATTCACGTCTTATCTAAACGAAAATTCGAATAAACACTCTAAATTACCAAATATATTTATGATAAATAATACGCGTAGATATTATAACGTAATATTATTGAAAATACGTGGAAACAATGATACGTGACTCGAAACGTCGTCGTCCTCGTTTGCTCCGGCCAGGCTCCCTCGGACTTGGCGATACGCTCCGGAGCGCGTAGTCCGGTAGCACCCGCGCAAATGAATAACGCATCGCGCGATAAATCCGAATCCCCCGGAAGCGGCCGAATATATCCGAGAAAATTTCACGTCGAATCGACCGTGATTCCCCGGGATCGTCGGGGCTCTCGTCCTTTCGGGCAGGACGCGGCGTCAGTGCCGGGGCGGCGGCCGTGCGCCGCGGTGTCGCGCGCGCGTTAACGACCGAGTGAGCGAAAAGCTCCTCGGCGGCGGCGGCGGCGGCCGACCAATTAAAACGCCGCCGCCCGATGATTATGTATGCGCGCGTCCCCGCGGAGGCGTGGCTGATAGAGCGCGATAGATAACGGGACGCCAACCCCGCGCATAAATTACATTAATTAAACGAAAAAACGGAAAACACCTCCCCGCCGCCCAAAGCTCTGTTGTCCTCCGCGCGCCGCGGTCGGCCGACGGGCGGCGGCACCGGTCCCGGGCGGGAGCTTTTTTGAATATGCGCGCGGCGACGACGACGACGACGGCGGCCGACGCGGCGGCGGGGCACGTCGTCGTCGTCGTCGTCGTCGCGCGTTCCCCATGCATTAGCATACACCCCTCCGAACGCCCTCCTCGTCGTCCGCCCTCCGCGTCCGCGGTGTCCCGCGGGCCAACGGTTTGTCGGGTTCTAGTGCGCGTGCACGGCCGCACACCCGCCGCCTCCTTCTCCTCTTCTTTTCCTCCGGCCACCACCTCCACCTCCGCCGCCGCCGCCGCCGCCGCGACGACGACGACGACGACGACGACGACGACGACGACCAAGGCGGAGTGGGAGAAGGCCCTCCTCGTCCCTTCGATCCCTCCGCGGCGGAGAAGACGCTTAATTATACGAAGCGCGCGCGCGGAAGAGGGGGCGAACCACCCCTAAGACCGTCGGGCGGGGGCGGACGCGGTGAGGGAAGCGCGCGCGGCGGTGGCGGCGGCGGCGGCGGCGGCGGCCCCTTTTCCCATGCAAAACAGAAGCGTCCCGGCGCTGCCGCAGGCTCACGCGCGCTCTCCGGCAAAAAAATAATCGCGCGGCCCCGACAGTTCCAAATAACCATTCGCTCTGTGATAATATACGGTCTGTGTAGTTCCTCAATTATTTATAAATCATATAATTTTTATTATACTTTTTACTTTTTACTTTTTTTTTTTTTTCCGTTCGCTGATTTTTTTTTTTTTTTTCATTAATTATCATTATAATCTTTTTTTTTTTTTTCCGGTTTTCTCGAGTTTTTTCGTTTCGGTTTTCGTTTTTCTCGATCGACGATCTTTGTATTTTAATAAAAAAATAAATATTGAAAAAATAAAAATAAAAATAAAATTAAGAATTAAAAAAAATAATAATATGTCGACGCGTATCTCGGCCGTGACGATGGACGACGGTCGCGGCGGTCCACAGTGTTTTTCGTCCGCGAAACGCCGCCGGTGATAACGACGACAGACAGAGTGCGAGAGAGAAGAGAAGAGAAAAAACAAACGTTTCCCGCGTGTGTGTCTTCACGGCGCGCGCCGTCGTCGCCGTGGTTTTATCCCGTTACCGGCGCGGACAACGTCGTCGTCGTTCGCGGTGTCGTCGCAGCCGGACACTATACCGACTATTATCGTGAGTACACACACACATTTTGTACGCTTCTTTGCGCCGTTTTTTTTTTTCGTTTTTTTTTTATCATGTTTTTATTTCCCGTCCCCGTGACTAGTTTCCTCCTTACGACTAGGAAATCTTCATATTTTCGGTCTGGTATTTAAAAAAAATATGCGTGCTTTATTATACCCGTGCGGTGTTGATTTTTATTTATCCGTCTTTCGTATAGACGCGGCGGTAAAACTCTAAGATTGTGTTTTCTTTTTTTTTCCCTCTTCCGATACTACACATACAATTATTCAAATATTATTTTTTCAATTTTCATCGTTTCGTTTCGTAAAACCGGATATAATTAATTGGAATATTCATATTCTATTTTGAATATCAATCATAAATTTATTCTTTAAATTATTTATCAGTTATTATCCGTATAATCGACGTTGGACAACGTATCGAATCGAGTATTTTAAAAAAAATGTTATGTCCATCCAGGAGGCAGGTCGTTTGCCTGGTTTTCAACGTGATCTTTATTCGAAAAACCTGTAAACCTGCAGTGTCGTTACCGTAAAAGTATGTTATTATGCAATGACTATGCAGTTTCAATTAACGAGCCGTATTATTTTTATATAATTACTCGCGTGTAGGTTACCTCTACCTACATAATAATTATTATTGCTCGATCTTGTGTTAAATTTACTAATAAGTCGTCCTTGAATATACAATATAATATCCTGCACGTTTCTACTACACATAATACGTTGGCATCATCCGATTTTGCAAAACAAGAATTCGTTGACCGTATACGAAATAGTTGTTATTTATTTTGCTCGACGTCGTTGCCTGCCACTATCTCGGGGAAACTACAAAAAGTGCAATTATCTATACGGACCTTAATAATTCCACAACGCGAAAATATGAAATCCTAGTCATACAGCGTGTGTATGCGGTGTTGGCACCCTTGTGTTCTCTCGTCTAAGCACGTTTCCACCCTCGTATATTTAGACACCACCACTGCGCTGCCTCCACAACCACCCTATGGGTCTCCGGGGTTTTTCTTAGTTAGTTCGCGCTAATCCTATTAACCGATATCGATTTTTTTCCCCGCACATTACATAATGACGTGCGCGAGTAGTATACATGTATATATGTGTCTAAATGTGTGAGTGCGTGTGTGTTGCGAGTGAGTGAATTTGGCAACGGGGCAGTTGGTTTTTAAAAAGGGGAAAAGTATATTCCGTTGTCTAAAACTCATCGTTTTTCAAGTCGTTGCCCCCCTCCCAGGCGAAGCCCCCCCTATAATGCGTTTATGTGTACACAACAAGCCAAGTATAGCGGTGTTGCGCGCGCGAGATTTCGCGTATCCGATATACTCGTATGTACGTACGTACATTATGCATATGCATATAATAATATAGTGTGTTTGTTCGTATCAACGCGCGAATAAAATGCGGCTAGGTAAGACTTTTAAGATGAATCCATTAACGAGCGAGGCATAAAATATCTGTGGCAAACTTATTTAATATAAACGGTTAGAAGAGCGTAGGAAATGAAAAAAAATAAATAAAAGGAAAAGCTGTTGTAAAACTATTGATTATTCACCGCTCCCTAGCCTGTCTCCCCTTTCGTTTCCCCTCCACCGCGTATATGTGTGTGTGTGTGTGTGTGTGTGCATGTGGCTGATGAACCGCGTGTTTGGTAGCCGCGTTCTTTTTTTCCTTCTTTTTCTTGTTTCTTTCCACCCCCGTACACACACACACACACTTTCACACAAACCGTAACCTCCGCCACCGCACCTCGCTCGCATTGTCGCCCGATGTTATTATCCGTTTTCGCCTCGGCTACTCATGAAACTTTAAGTCCGGTGTTATTACAAATGATACACACGCGCGCTGATTAGCTTTTTCTCTCTATCCGATTTATTATATATTGTGTATACGATGTTTATATATATATATATATATATACATTATATGGGATTTTTGCCCCAAAAGGGTGGAACGCGCGCACATACACACATCATTAATCATATGAGGCGCGGCAGTTAGGCTGCTCGGTCGGTCCGCAGGAAGAGATAATGTTTCTCTTTGGATAAATTAATATATATATCACGGCGCGATATGGTGGCGGCGAAACGCACGCGGTTTCTTCCAGGCTATTCAATTGGTGGGTGCTTAATACTGTATAACCGCCGCCACCGCCACAACCTCGAATGTAAGAATTTTCGTCTATAATGTAGTGAAATCAAAAGCTCTGCTGGTCATCATCGCCGTTATATTACATAAAATACGACGGAATACGTACGAAAACTTTACCCGCACCCTATCCGCAGTCGTTCTTCGTCGTCCTCAATTCTTGGATCGTAAAATCGTTTATGTCTTTCGACGCGCGCGTTACATTTTGGTCTATGTACATGAAACGGATTTACATCGAGACGTTTTATAAATCATGACGTTTGTAATGGAGGGAAACTGAGGGAGAGAGAGAGAAAAAAAATTCTCAAAGCGTTTCGGATTTTTACTGTTGGCGACCGGCTGACGGCGCTCTAAAAACCACTCGTCCCTCGTCTCTAGCCGTTTGGGCGTTTGAGAGTTTCAAAAATGTTCCATATTATTATATTTTTCCAGGCCGAAATAAATATTGACGCACAGTGGTTAACGACCACAATGACCTTTTCGGAAATATCGCAATCATTTCGTACAGCTTGTGTAAATATTTATCGGATATTATATTATATTATACCGTTTCATTTTTCTCGTTCGAATAATTCGTCGTTTTGCAATCGCCGTCGTCTACATCGCGGTGACACTCGGTGATTATATAATCATAATTTTTTTTTTTTTAATATGAATTTTTACTATCACGTCGATTAGTACTTTTTAGAAATCTGTTTTTACGGATATTACGATAGTGACACGTGTTTAAACATGTGTACAACGTGTATTATAGAGGTGTGTATGTTTTTGTTTCCTGGTCAATTCTTCAACCGTGAAATTAAAGACTATAAATGGCTTTCAGTGCGCTCCTGGAATGGATGGTTTGTGATATGCTTGTCCCTCCCTCGATCGAGTTTTTCGTACTTTTTAACACGAAAAACAACCGGAAAACCTACTTCTGCCTTCTGCGCGTAATGATTTAACACATTATTATTGTGTGATGTACCTACCTACTATTTATCCCATTTATACGTATATATATACCTGTTCACAACACACACACACACATTTGTAGCGTTTTCATTTTCAGTTTAAAATTATTTATATTAATACCGACTGAATTGATATTGACTGTGATATTTTTGAAATAGTCGAACTTGAAATTGCAATTTCCACGTTCATTACATAATGTGATATCATGTACTACAAATATTAACGAAAACTAATGCAATTTATATAAATGGTATTTAGTTATATATCTACTCGCTGATTGCATTAATAAATCGCATCGAAAACTTTTAATGTGTTATATAATAAAGTATTTAGTATTATAATCATAAACGTATAAAATCAATACTGATAATAATAAAAAAAAGGAAAGAAAAATACCACCGCCGCGAATGCCGAGTACCGAGTATTTGATTTTCCATATAGTTCCTTACGATTTCGAAACGATTACTTGATCAATGCCAATAAAAATGCTTATTCTAAAAGTCGAAAGTAGAAAGTTAATAATATGTTTTATCGGTTTCAACCCCGCCGTTGCCGTCGCGGCGCGGAATATAAACTCAGTCATGCAACCGTCGTCGTTCAGCTGTCAAAAACGACGGCGCAATTATTATGGTAGATAAGTCGCACTTTAAACCTTTTTAGAGGAGGCGTTTTTACGAACGTTTCAAACGTTTTCGATTTCTACCGCGCGCGGGCTTAAACAAGTGTCGTCGTATCGTTGGTGGATATAAAAACATGGAAATGTCAATACAACCACCGAAACGAAAACGAATTCTTTTCCCCGTCTTATCGCGATGCACGCACCCGCCCACGTACAGCTGCCGCCGCGGATAGTCGCGCCCGATATTATACCGTTATCGGGCGATATATTAACTCGGATAATTAAATCGGATGAAATTTATGCGCGCCGGAGTCGATGACGACGACGACGACGACGACCTGTGTAAAACAAAGTGAGTAAGGACCGTTCGGCGGCGGCGTGGCCCCGCGCGCGTTTGGCTCGCGTCCAGCGCGTAGTGCCGTACGGATAATAATACCGTGTTGTGATAATGTAAAACGGAAAAATCGCAAAAAAATACAAAAACAAATGAAAAATCGATCGGCGAACAAATTGTTTCGAGTTTTTATTTATTTTCCGTCGTCGCGGGGGTGTCAAGGTCAACCGCGTCGTCGTCGTCGTCGGGAAGATGATGCGCGGTCAGTGAACCGTAAAATCAGCTGTTGGCCACCCCTTTCGCCCCCGACCTCGCTCGTCTCCGACGCGTGCGTCCGGCACGTCGGGACGGCGGCGGCGGCGGCGGTGCGTAGAGGTTCCCACGTAGTGTTTACCGCGTATAGGTACTGGCGCTGACCTGTTTACTAGTGTTTTCGGAAAACCGCCGGAAAACGCGTTCGGACGGCGAATCGGGGGCCGCAGGACGTGCAGGACACACGCGATTCTCGAACTGCGGTCGTTTTTCGATATTTTCGTATTAAATTTTATCTCGGCGCCCGGAACTACTACGACGTTTTCGCCTTTTTTTTTTTTCCGACGCAAATGCCGTCGTGCTCGTTCGGTCGCATACCGGTCGCGCCGTGCGCCGCCGCGACCTTTGCGCGACCGTCGTCGTCGTCGCGAGTGTCCGCCGGCTGCCCCGCGTTCAAACGTCGCCTATGCAAAACGACGACGGCCGTGCGCGTCGTGCTGCTCGTCGTCGCGAAAGGGACCGCCGCCGCCGCTGCCGCCGTCCCTCTCTGGCTGCGACGTTTAATTACGAACGGCGGCGTGCCCGCACGTTAATTATAATTATTACCGCGACCGTTACTGTAACGCGCTCGGCTCTAAAAATAGCGTTTTAAACAACATTCCTCCTGTTATAATTATTTTTATTTTTTTTTTTTTATTCTTGTCTTGGTTTTTTTTCTTTCTACTCATTCTTTTGAGTCTAATTTTAAAAACACTTAAGGTCGATCCGTCGCCGCAGAGTTTCTCGCAGTGTACGCGCGTGTCGTCCGTCGCGCGCAGATATTATCACACACGTCATGCCGCCGTACTGCCGTTGCGGCGGTCACCCCCGATCGTTTCGTTTCGACCGGTGAACGTGCGACAATACGTAATTACGCCTTGCGATCGGAAATGCATTCGCACGTCTCGAGATCTTTCGTCTCTGACGATTCCGTCAAAGACGACCGTGGCATACGGAACAATACGCTTGTCGAACGCGCGGCGCGTTATGATTTCGAATAGGTCCCCCCCCGCAAGCACGTTTGGCTCGTTCGCGTGTATTTTTAAAACCAGATGGTCAGCGGTTACTCCGGTAAATTGCCGTTTTCGCTCGTTGCGTTTAATTAAAGAATCGTGTGCGAGTAGGCACGCGTATGATATTACAGAGTTCGTTTGCGCATATACTTATCGCGCCGGGCCGTCTTCGACGCATAATAATAATAATATGTAATCGTTATTTCGTTGCCGTAATTTTAATTTTTAATTTCGGGAAAGCGTGCGCGGTCAATAATATTTTCGAAATTAAAGCACCTGTGTATAACGTATGTACGTGGATGACTTCCGGGGCGCCGGCTATATCGTCAGCTCGACGAATTATCTTCGGAGCCCACGCTCGGTGTTTTTACGGACACGTGTTTGCTACGATACTAATATAACGTGTGGCCCCCGTATTGTTGAAAATACTGTGACGTCCGAACTTACGTAAGTTGTTGTTTACACACGTACGTAGAGAACGCTTCGGAGTTTTTCATTAAATCTTAACACGCGTGCGTTTTGCATATATACTATTACGGTATATTATTATGTCATACGGGTTGTTGTAACCGGAGGCGCATGTGTGTGTGTGTGTGTTTACCGCGGCCGCAACGGGGAGACGAGGAGATTACTCCCTCGATGTGTCCTCTCGCGAAGAAAAAAATAAAAATATACCCTTTGGTATGCGCATTAGATTAGCATACGCTTAAAAAGCCTTTGGCACGTTCTATTTATTTATTATTATTTTTTTTTTTTTTTCAAAAACTATTTTGCAGTCTACAATAATGATCGTGTGCCCGAGCGCCTTCTCCGGTGTATGGGGTAGCGGTGTATATATTATTATGTATAGTTTAGGTGTGCGCGCACACCTTATTAACATAGAACGCGCGGTGTGGCGTACGGTATAGCGCACGCGTTTATGCAAAACATTATTTTTCCAAACGCATTTGAAATTTAAATATCACGCACAATCCTCGTACACGCGCTAGGTCGGGCGCGCGCGCGCGCGCGCGCGAGCGGATAGGGATCCACACCGACGACGACGACGGTGGCATGGCACACGATTCGAAAATCTGCGTGCTCGCAATAATTATAAATGCCCCCTTCTACACCGTGTATATTTATACGCTCGTTTATACGTATATAGTCACCGCTCACAGATTATCCGTTTGGACGAGAATAATTTTCATCTATAATGCTATTAAATTATATTATACACATATCTACCTGCCGCGCGCGCAAACTGGTTTCTCTGTTCTTTGTGAGCAACACATAAATCATCATCATCGTCGTCGTCGTCGCGGTCGCCGTCGTATACAATTGTGACGGTGTAGGATGGGTGTGCGCGCGGCGGAGGTCCATTAATGGTCAGCCAAAGACGAAACGTTAATATTTTTTGTCATTTCAATAAATCGGGTTGCCCTCCACCCCCTGCCACCACACGGCGGCACCGAAAAAACCGGTTGCCGCTAATACATCTCCTTCGCCTCCTACTACTATTATAATACTACGTAACTATGCGCGGCGGCGGCGACCGATTCGCGAGATTTTCGATTTTAATTATGTTTTTCCGTCCGCTACCATACAACTGACTGCACTATTATAGTCACTTGACTATACGTTTTTCGCTGCATATTATTTGCTGACACTACGACGGCGGCATGCTTTGTATTCCACCGCCGATGTAGGTACCTCCGACGGACAATTATAATCGTATTACGTAACGGAAACGGAACGATAATAATAATAAGAAAAAAAACGGTTATGTGCTCGCGAATTTGCCAATTCGATCGTTCTCTCTTTTTCGACGGCGACTCGTATATCGAGTGAGAAAATTATTATGCAAATTATGCACGGGGGAAAATATTGTTATATATTGTTTATTGTTAATGGGCCCTGCGGCGGGTCGGTTTCTCGCGGTCGTCACCTTGTCGACCTTCGCGACGACTACGGCGACGACGAAGACGACGATGACGACGTTTTTTTCCACACGCAATAGGAGGGTGCCCGCGAATCCCCTTTTATATAATAATAATATTATATAGAGAGCACCCGAGCGTCTGAAGTGATGCGCGACGATTTCGCAAATTCTACGGCTACCGGCCGTCTCTACCTCTCCGCCGCCTTGCCGTCGTCGCCCCTCGGCGCGCGGTGCGAGTGGTGTCGCGCACGGATGCTGCGAGAAATTTATGGTTGACAATTAACCGTTTATTAAAAAAAAAGAAAAGAAAATCTCGTGCGCCTCTTTCGCGCGCGGTGCGCATTATATACGTACGTATATGAGAATATAATAGGTAAAAGATATTGACACACACGCAGACGCGCGCGCGCGCTCGCTCGCTCGCTCTCTATCGCAATTATTCCCCTCGAGTCGTAAATAATACACATGCGCACACACTTACACGCGCGTATATCTCTGTATTGCCGTGTAAAAAGGGTTACATCGTGTTAAACGATTCACAATTGGAACGGTTATTATTCGCCCCAGATACACGACGACGCGCGCGTATAATATAATATTAACAGACGGTGATTGGGATTTGAGAGAGTCGTGAAAATGTCACGAAAATGTGCACCGCCGAGCGTTGCGCATTCGGATTAGGTACACGGTTAGATACGTACGCGCCGTGTGTGTGCGCGTCGCGTTCCCCTACAGGATAGCGTATAGTTAGTAAGACCTATGTCGTATAATATATTGTATAGACGCGTGTTTGCCCGCGTCGCGACCACGTTCCGATCGTTATAATTATTATTTCGTCACCACGCGAGACGCCATCGACATTTTTCGAATAATATTTGTATATACGTATATATAATTAAACTATTTAATAATAATAATAATATGCCCGTTTCGTGCAACGTATTTATTTCGCACTCGTCGCTCGCTCGCTCAGTAGTGGCTGTGTGGTCGTCTTGTGCGTTACGTTTTTTTTTCCTCCGTATAACATAATATAATGGATAAAGGTCATTATTTCCATATAATCGTCGACAACCTCAGCACGCTGCGGCGTGTACCTCTCTGCAGCCGCGCTGCTCTCACTCTCTCTCCTTTTTTTTCTCCTCTCTATGCGAACATATATATGTATATATTATATACGTACACGACTCGGTGAATGTAATATTTTAATCGAGACTTTATCCGTGCATTTCCTTTTCTGATCATTACGGCCAAGATTATTTTTCACTATTTCTAATCAAAAACATTATAATAATGTCCGATGATAATTATTATTATCGTATCCGTCACGTTTTGTGGAAAACATTTTTCGTCCGGTACGCTTTTAAATTTAAAATTTATATAATCGAATTTCGAATATAATATTCTCGGCTTGTGTGTGTGTGTGCGTTGATATTATTTGCATTTAAAACGTGAATACAGTATAAACATCGGTCCCTGAAAGACGACTATAGTGTTCTCACGATAACGACGTGTACACGTATATACGTATTATGTTATAGCCTATAACATAATACGTGAGGTGTGCACCGTACCATTGTTGATGGAACGAAAATGCATTTGGATATTATCATTGTGTATGCGTGCGTGTAGGGCCGCGCGTTGTTGTGTGTCCGAAAAACTGCGGGACGTATGCTGCTGCGACGAGCAGCAGCGGCGCGTCGAACATTCCAACCGATTGTGTCTCACAAAAATCCCTAATGAATTGACCCTGACGGTCAGGTAAGCCGGCCCAGAAGCCCCGTGATTCGACGCATGTGTTCGCATTGTGTGTGTGTGTGTGTGTGTACGTTGTGGATCTTCTATACAGAGCGATCGGACTCGTGTGATATCTTTCTAATGTAAAACAACCTAATGAATATTATCGGCGTGTGGAGTATTTAAAAAAAAAAAAAACATTCTGCGCGTTCCGTTGCCGCAACACACCGCGTGTGTCACACTCGGTGGATATTTACATAATATTATTCGGTAAGGAAATTTAACGAGTGTATTTCTATGAAATAATTTCAATCGCAAACGGTGTAAAAATGTTAATGATTTTATCGTTTTATCGATTTTTATTATAATTAACGTCCTGAGGTCGATGAAAGGCGATACGCTTCGTTTTGAAATTATACCAATACTGTTCCAGTTTAGCGGTTATTTATTCATTCTTGTTTTTATTTCTTATTTTTTTCTCTCTCTCTCTCTCTCTCTCTCTCTCTTCGATCGTCGTCTGGAATAGTTGGCATACGTTGATATTACGTACAAACACGCGTAATGCATGCATTCGCCATGTCGAGAAAACGTTTACGACGCACGGACGATTGAATAAAAATTAATTTCGCCTTATTTGCGCGCACAAGACGAATAATTTGTTTTCATAATGAATTTATACTCCTACCGCCAGCTATCGACAAATCTTACCCGTCGAGTTGTGTCGCGTGTGTTTCTGTACTCGGGACGCATTTGTCGCCGCACTCGGAGCGCTCTGTATAATAATATGTACTCGGTGTGGCCGATTTTACCTGTACGGAAACAACGATATATTATATTCTTTTCTCTCGTCCTTCTCCTAATACATATAATATATAATATGTGTTATACAAGACGCCCTCTCTTCCACGTGAATTATCGGTGTCCCTGGATTCGTGTCAAACCGAAACGTATTCATATATACAATAATGGATTACCATTATTATACAGACTGTTTTTTTTTTCTGTACGTTCACATTCCCCGTTTGTACCATTATTATACTTATTATTATTATTATTATTATTATATATATATTTAATTTCTATTGATGGCGATCGTGTGGTATATGTTTTTGTATTTAGTATAGTTTTTACGTTGCCTAGGAAAAATAATGTTTAATTAACCGGTATTGGAATTGTTTGTGGGTGCGGAGAGACGAGAGAGGGAGGGGGCGTCCTTTACTTTAATTGCCTGTAATCACACACCTCCATTATACATTTATATACTATATGAATTACAGAGACAACAGTATAATAACGTGCCCTATTGCTATCACGGCAGCCATAATATTTCGCGCGTTGCCCTGGCGCGCGCGTTTGCACACACACACACACACAGGAAACCACATTCTGCCGTTTCTCCAATGGCACGCAGTAATATAATGATAAAAAAAAAAAAATAAATAATAATTATCGTAATAGTAATGATAATAGTAAAAATAGTTATTCTAATTCCGAATAAAAAATAATGCCAACAAAACTACGCGTATCCGAAAGTAATTAACTGTCTCGATTATTATTTTTTTCTGCCGCAGAACACGTAAAGTAGTTATTAACCGTCATTATGTCGTCCAAAAAAAAAAAAACATTATTTTTTCATGTATATTTATTTCGTCACTCTATAAAACGTGTACCGGCTACGATATACCTTTATATACGTGTATATACACAGTGTACACGCGCCACGAGGAGTACCTCGCGCGGAGCAGTTATAATGTTATATTTTTTATTTATCGCAACAGATCTTCGCATGGTATAATTATCATTGTTCGATTGGACGACGATAAAATACGTGCGGGGAACGGCCTAAAATTATCTACCACCTGTGTGTGTGTGTGTGTGTGTGTGTGACTATCGACGATCGCTGATGAAATAATTTTCGTAGAAATGCATTTTCACGTGGGTAGGTAGACTTATAATAATAATTCGTACCTGCCTACACCCGGTCGGCGGCATCGTGTCTTTGAGCCTTTCCGTGTGCGTTTTTATATTGAACATGATTTTTGAAATTATGTGTTTCGCGCTGTAGGACGTATTTTTCGTCTTCCACTAACGAGAAAAAAAACACACACAATCGAGTGTACAATAAAAATAGATTTTTTTTTTTTCCCCCCGTAAATTACATCGTTATAGAGTCGGTTTGTGTTTTTTCGTTTTCGCGCGCGATAGCCACGACACGTCGCGCGTCGTAGTCTTCTTGTTTACGGTTCACATTTGACGCACGAACGTCGCGTTGGCCGGTCGTTCGGCGGCGACGACGGCGGTGCAGCGGCTGGCATTCGGATTTTGGCGTTTCGGAAATAATTCGTCGTGGCACAATGGCGAGAAACAAACGGCAATTATGATATTATTATTATTCGCGGACCTAGACACGAGACGTACGAGGAGAACGCATCAGCAGCAGATTAAACACATACCAGGAGCGTTTGCCAACCGAACGACAAGAGCGCGCGTGTGAGAGAGAGGAGAGGAGAGCGCCAGTGTGTGTGTGTGTGTATGAGATGGGCGAGAGGAGACTATCTTATGTGTGCTTGACAAAA
The DNA here is from genome assembly GCA_948098885.1 of Drepanosiphum platanoidis. Lineage (NCBI taxonomy): Eukaryota > Metazoa > Arthropoda > Insecta > Hemiptera > Aphididae > Drepanosiphum > Drepanosiphum platanoidis. The sequence continues at coordinate 20,835,199 of OX402530.1, read as the reverse complement.
GAGATTATGCGAATAAATCATCGTTTTGGTCGTTTCCCGAGACCAGTTTTATTTCTGGTGTGTCCGGCAATAACAATTAAACACAATATGTATATATATATGTATAATATAACCTCTTATAGCGCTCACATAAATATATACGCATTTAAATAAATTAATATATATGTGTATACACACATGAACACAACAATCGTAATAATAAGAGTAAATTATATTTTATTAACTCATTTGGCGTTCCTTCAAACTTCTCCGAATCCTTATAAAACCACTCTTTGGGTTGGGCCCCGACTGAATTCCACAGTTTCTCTGTGCGATATTTAAATAAATATATAAATATAATATAGGTATATATGTGAGCGTGCGTGCGTGCGTTTGTATACATATATATATATGTGTGTATTTTAAATGTTGAGCCCACGCTATTTCGGGTTCTTTTTTTTTTTCATTCTAATTAATGACCGTTTCTTTGACACACTTGTCCCCTGTACGCGCCGCATATATATTGGCCCCGTTGTCTCCTATGATTTTAATTAATTCGCATATTTCATTAGAAAACCGACTGCCGGCGAGTTCATTAAACACCGCACGCGTTGAGAAGAAATGTTCGGCTAATTAACGCGCGCTCCTGGTCGCCGGGGCCAAAAATCTTTTTAAATTTAGAACCGACGTGTTGTTTTTTATGAGTCCGCGCGCGTGTGTGTGTGTGTGTGTGCGCGCGCGCGCGCGCGTGTTTAAGTCGTATCTCACATTTTCTTGCACGGGTTTTTTTTTTTTTTTGGATCGATTGTTGAAATATTTTAATCGCACCGTTGGTTAATAATAATTACTCTATAAAATAGGTACACGTCGCATCAGCAATAATAATGATACAAATCGTTACACGCGTCGACATTACGTTTTTTTTTTTATATATATATATACGATTCGTATTAGAAGAAATACATACTTACGTCATAAACTTATTGTACGTTTGGTATGTCGAGCAAGAAACGTCGTTGAAAATATTGTTCGCCATATAATTTGTTTTTCTGGGTCAATAATAATATATTATATATTATCCTCGTGGTGTAATTATTTTTACACTTTATCGACAATGCTATTCGTCGTCGTCGTCGTCGTCGACTACATCGATGATTTTTCAAATGAAATTTGTTTTCTCCCCTCCCGTCGCTGCAGTTGCGTAGCGTTTTTTTTTTTTTTTTCGCGCGCGTCCGCCCGCATAAACTGGTCGTATTTTTTATATTATTTATACGCGGTTTCGAGAATTAGCCCGTTGCCCGCGTCATTGTTGTCGTCGCGTACAGATGCTTTCGTCCGAGTCGTCGCGTCGGCGGCGGCGGCGGCGGTCCACCGACGACGTAGCCGTAAACGGAACGACCAAATTAAGTATTCCATTAATGCGTTTATTTCGTTCTCCGTACAACTGGCCCATAAAGTACGCGCACGATACCACCACGAGCACAAAGAGTGAGAGAAGGAGCGGAATTGAAAAAAAAAAATATAAAAATATCTGTATATACATAATAGGTAGAATGTGTATAAGTTATACAAGATATCGTTGTGTGTGTGTGTGTGTGTGTCTCCCTCTCTCTATCTTTCTCTCTCTCCCTCGTTCGCCGCAATCTATTCGTGTGCAGTGCGCCTTGGCTTTCACGGATATTTTATTAAAACGAGATTTCTCCGTGTGCGATCTCCACTACCTCCTACTCCTCTTCGTCCTTCGGTACACCTCGGGCTCGGTGTGCGCGAAAATACATTGATTTCAAATTAGCGGCTACACGCACATATACACCATACGAACACCAACGCCAGGAGTAGGTATACAATATGCCAGTATATCGTCGAGCAGGAAAAAAAAAGAAAAAAAAAGAACAAAAACCGTTAATTATTGCTCGGACACTAGGTGTACACACACACACACACACACACAGAGAGCATACAACCCCGTCGGACGACAACGCCCACGTTCTCGATGGTCGCCGACTCGGCACATTATGAGATTGTCCTTTAGCGGTGGGTGTGCGGGCGCGCGAGCGAGTGCGTGCGCGCGAGTTATATAATATAGCGTGACGGTTTTTTTTTTTGGCGTTTCGGATGAAAAAGAAACACTGCAAGTCGAGAAATAGACGAGAATAATAAATTAACGGCGCCCATGGGTTGACGGTTATATTATCGGACGTTATAATATACCTTTTAAGAGAGGCTCGGGTATTGTTCTCGATTAATCCGGACGCTACAGGTAAAGACGACAACAATACGGCGGCGGCGGCGTCGGCGTCGGCGATCGTCGTCGTAGCGCGACACCACACATAATATAATATTATACATATTGTATTCGACGTTTTCTTTCCACTTTCCTGTCCGACGAAATCAAGAATAATACATTTTGGCAATGGGAAATAATCATTTGTTTTCCCTTGCAGGTAACAATATTTATGTGTGCGCATGTACTATTTATTGTAGAACACCCTCTTTGTGCCGACGACGCAGTGACGCCACCGGCAGTCAGTACTATAATATAGGTTCGTACCTTCTTCTATTAATCTCACAAAACACGGAATAAATGCTCTTCTTTCAATACCGCCAAGTCCGTCCGTGCGTTTGTCAATTGTGTATTGTCGCAGCTGTTGCCTTTTCGTGATCGTGCATCGCCTCGTGTTTCTGGAGGTCGGTCGAAAACATTGAAATATCCGTTATGTATATCACACTGCCGTGTAATATCGTACGAAACGCTCCGAGAGAATATCCGACGGAGACGACTGCACGAGACAATGGACTTACCTTATATTTTAAAACTGTTTGGAATTCGTTCAAATCCGTTTGGCGGACGCGTACAATTACGACAACACGCCGTACACTCGATTCGTCGTATCCGTATACAATATTCGTTATTATTCGACGCGGATTCGTCTATGTTGTTAGTCAGGTCGGTACGCCTAATACTATCGCTTCTGTTTGGTATTATTCATAAGACGCGCGGCCGTTGAAAAAGTTCCAAAGTGAAGAGTACACATTATATACGAGACGCGGAATCGCATAAATGATTATACAAATCCGAGTACCTATATAATATATATATGTGTGTGCATATTCGTACGAAAATCGCTTTGAAATTTAATACTGTTTGAAATTTGTTCGGATACATTGAACGAACGTCGGAATCAAAGGTTTATTCATATATATATACGTACGTAGTTATTATTCGTCTCTCGGACCAACATCTTATACATAGCATTATGCACATACTACAACGCTCTGCAGCGTAGGGTCATTTCGGTGATCAATTTTTCAAGATTTTTCCGTGTACGGGTTTACGCGTTTCAGTGCCTGGAAAAAAAAAAAAACACACGTATTTATACTGCGCGCGCGCGCGCTCGCTCGCGCGTTCGTATCCCTTTTTATTTATTTATAAGACGACGGAAAAACGTTATCAAGGGAATAGAGGACGCGCGGAAAACGCGGAGAGCCTGCCAGCAGTCGCACGTCGGTTGATCGCACGTGAACGCGTACGGTAGTTTTTGCAGGAGAGCGCGTAGAAGTAGGCTTTTTCCATCGTCTCATTTCGTATGCACGCCGTATATAGGGTTTTTATTTCTCTAAAATTTTTCTCCTCGTATAAGGAATAAAAAAAAAAAAAAACACACACACACATATATATATAAATAGAACGGCAAGGTATATATGCCTTTTCTCGACGTCTACTTATTCTTATGGAAATTTCCCTCACCCCTCGGCTATACCTCATCCGCTCTTTCGTTCGTTCGTTCGTTTTTTTTTTTTTTTTTGTCTTTTTCATACATGTTAAGTTTCTTCGCTCCCGTTTTTCATTATTACGTTCTTTCAGTTTCCCGCATTCAGACTAATGTATATGTATGGGTGCCCATTTCCATTAAAACTTTTCCCCGGCGCGCCGCTTCCCGCGCTCATAGACGTAGCAGTCGTCTGCCACCGCCGCCGCCGCCGCCGCCGCCGCCGCCGCTACCCTGTGAACCCGTCACATCCGTGGCTACTATTTTCAAGACGTACGTATTTTATTAATGCCTGCCCGCCCCTCGCTCGTTCACCCCGTCGCCCATTAGACGACCGTTGAATTATTAAACCGTTTTCGTTCTCCTTTTATTTTTATTTTCTCTCTCTCTCTCTCTGTGTTTCTCTCTGCCCCCGGTTCCCTCGTCATCCCGTCCGCGCCGCCGCGCGTTTATAAAAAGCGGCGCTTTCGCGTGTGCGTCTTAAATATAACGTTTTTGTCCGCCGCCGCCTAAGTAGGCCAAACCCGCGAAGATGATTATTCGGCGGAGCGGCGTTGTTTCATTACACTATTATATATTATAAACGCGTATGCGTACAGTATACGCGCGTACGTACGTATTATATTTAGACGTAATAATAGTACAAACGTTAAGTGGTTTGTGTAATCAAGTGCGCACACATGTGAGTAATATAGGCGGCGCATATTACATTTATATATATATATATATATTATATGTATAACGTCACGACGACGAAGGCACCGGTGTGTTTTCGCATTAAGGTATATTTTTTGTTTTAGTTTTTTTTTTTTTTTTAATTATCATCACTTGACAGGTCTTTTGAGGATATTTTTTCGATGCGTTCTCCTAATACCACGCCGCGATGCCGCCGCGTGTCTTTGAGTCCACGCCGGTTTTTACGACTCACAGACAAATATCTCCGTGTACACACACACGCGCGCGCGCGCGCACACACACTTGTACATTTCTTTATTCTCCACTTTGTTTTTTTATTACCAACACCAAAACCCGTTTGCCTGCATTTTTTTTTTTTTTTTCGTTTTAATGTCATCCGTGTTAATTGCCCCGCCAGCCACACGAAGTCTGTTGTGTGAGAGGTGCAAAAATATCCGCACGAAACTTGCCGAGAACGCGACGACGACGGGGAGAGAAAGAAAGATATATAGAAAGAAAGAGCGAGAGAGAGAGAGATGAAACTCGAACCGAAAATGTATAAATGGTATCGGAATGATTTTTAATTAACAGTGCGGCGTGTGTCTTTATTTCTTTCGTCTTATTTATTTTTTATCATTCTCTTCGGTCGCTCGGACAAAAGGGGTTTAATTAATTATATGATTGATCGGGCCATTAGGCACCGGCGTGGGCGACTCATCAATACCTATCTGATTTCGCGTCTCGTGCAATTTATAACCTCAATGACAACACGGGTCTTGTGTTTCTTCTCCGGTTCAATTAACCCCGTTGGGGCCCCGCGAAGGTGATTAAAACCGACACTTTGAGTTGTCATTTGAAGAGAACGTTACGTCGTTTGTGGGAATATGAAAATTAGACGGTTTTTTTTTTTTTTTTTTGTTTCTGGTTTTTTTTTTTATCCATTAGAGGCATATTAATTCATTATCTCGTCGACGAGAAACTTACGCGGGAAATAATATTATTATTTTAACGATTTGTTCCACCACTGCCGGCGTTATAATACCGCATAGTGTCTGGTAATGAAAACGGTCGGAGGTGGTCGGCCGACGGCTGATGGATGTCAAGTACCCACTTACGTTTTTCGTAACCGGACGCGTCGGGCAGTTGCCAAAGAATTATTGCCTTTTTCTTTGCTCGTATTATTACCCGAACGAAAATCGTTTCCCGTGCGCCAGTCGCATTTAAAATTCGATACCAATAAATCCCACCAGAATCGATTGAAAATCATCGATTAACGTAATCAACTTTTTTGTTTTTTTTTTTCCCGCTAACTTTTTGAAAACGGTATATTTTATACGGTACGTCTTCCTGTTGTTGTTAGTCGATAATATCTCACGAGATCGCACGAGATAAAATGAAAAAAAACCAAACTATATTTTTTCGACGTTCGTTGTTTTAACTAGTAAAAAATAATTCTCCGCTTGTATTTCGAGTGCTTTAAATAAATCATTATTTATTGTCACGAAACATATTAAAATCTATTTCGATAAATTGTCGAGTTTAGAGTTTTGTAAGTTAACACATAAAATATAATGTAACATCGTTCGGTACAATCGCCATGTGCGTTATAAGATATTTTAAAGGTGAAATAGTTGCGGTAAAACTGGTTTTCATTGCCTTACTATTTCCATATTACAACAAAATATTGTAATCGCTTGTTCGTCTTTGAATAGTTTCATTAGTTTTAAGTGTCACTTTATAACACCTCAATCGAAACGTATTTATTTACGCGCGCGTAAAAATCATTAGTTTTACCCGGTCGATGTTTCCTTTATATACGTATACATACCGACAATGAAATTTTACTCAAAACTGAATAATAACAACACTAAACTGTATGTAAAGTTGACGTGAACTTATTTCGATTCACTTTTGAACCATGTATATTATAATATATCCCGGGTCTTTCAATTATATCAAAGGAGGAAAAAGGAAAGAAGGTAAAGACGGATCTTCCCCTATACACATAGACGTCCTTTTTCGATAATATTTAATATATTTAGGAATGTGACCCTACGCAAATATTGGGCTTAATGAAAATAATATATTATCCGATTTTTCATCGTGCCCGGCCGGCATTCGCTGCCCCGTCCAACGGCTCCGCGAAGGGTTCCGTAAGAGATTTGTTTATTTACAAATCGAAGGTCAAAAAATGTCCGGTTAAAAAGCTCGTTTTTAATAATCTTTTTTTTTTCCCCGTGTTTTATTTTCGAGTGCAAAAAAAAAAGAAAAAAAACAGAAACGCTCCCCTCTTTGGTCGAAATTAATTCCTTTTTACACGATCGTTGAACACGAATTGCCATCACTAATTAATTGCTGAATAAAATCTCAGTGGTCATTAAAAAAAGGAAAAAAATCTCCCCTTTTGCAAAATACTTTCCCCGTTTAAGATGTTAACCGGGGTTTTTTTTTTTTTTTTTTTTTTATTATCATTATTATTATTATTATTCGCGGTGTAAAAATATTAAACTAATTTTTTTTTATTACTCGACTTTTTTTCATCGCCGTTGTTTACATGGATTTTTAATTGCCGTAATAAACACGAATTTTCAACGGTACGACAGTTTTCACCCCTCCGCGCAACATCAAGCAACACATATATACATATACACCACACCGAGTATTAAATCGTACGGCACGACGCGGTTTTACAAGCACAATTAACGCGCGCGCGCGCGGGGCAACAGTTCGCGTAGCGCCACGCCGCCGCGCCGCCGCCGAGAGAGCGAATTAATTAAATTTCCATATTTTCTCCGACGACAATATAATTTCGCGCCGCCGCCGCCGCCGCCGGTATTATTATCGCGCTCGTATTAAGTGTCGCGACTGGCGGGCGAACAAAAGGCCGAACAGTTTTTTTCTCTTCTCTTTTTCTCGGGCGCTCGTACAAAGCGTAGCGTTTTAGGAATTTCGTTCGTTCGCCGCGTCGAAAAAGATAATAATATTAAAAAATCGTCTCCCGAGTAGTACAAACTCCCTCCCTCCCAACACATACACGCGTATGTTATCCGCGAAATCGTCGTCGAGTCGATCGCGTCGTCCGCACGCGCGTAAATCGGCCGCGGACGGTTTATTTCGTTTTTTCCCCCCTCCCCCGTCTCCTCTAAACGCGCAGTGCAAATAGGAAACTTTGTACTATACACGGGATTTTCCGCTGTTTACTATTACGCCCGCCACACTACAATGCGCTGTTATTACTACTGTTTCTGTGTAGTGCGAGCGCGCGCGCGTGCGTAAATTCGTACCGACATCGTTACTTGTATACGACCCGGCGCGCGCGTCGGTGCGAAAATTCCGGAAAACCATCGACCGACGGCGGCGGCGGCGGCGGCGAGTTTCTCGGGCGGTCGTTTTTAATTTCTGCGGGCGTCCGGGCAAAAACAACGGGCGGTCAATTAAACCCACCGCTCCGCCGTCGTATTATACCCCGTCCGCCGCGCGTGTGCTCACGTCGTCGCTTAGAAGAGCGCGCGTATATCGGCGCGTAGAGATGACCGGCGGCGGCGGCGGCGGGGCGGACGGTTAAATCGCCGGGGCACCAGGCGCCGGCCGGACAAACGACGCGGTCTTTAATGAGCTTTTGCGCGTTCATTCCGGCAACGCCGCCGCCTCGCCTCCGCTACAACACACATGTGGTATATATGATAGACGGGGGACTCGGACGTCTTGTGTGCTGCGAGAGTGGCGGCCGCGGGGGAGGTAAGTTTTTCCCCACTCGGTTTAGGCTTTTAATTAATGGAAAAACGCGGTCTGTGTGTGTGCGCGCGCGCGCGCGTTCGTGTATATACGTATATACACGTATATATATAGACAAGAGAGCGCGGAGAAGGGAGGCAAATGGCGACTCTGAGATATGCCCGGACCCGAAACGTAAGCATCCAATTTATCTAATTGTTGAAGACCTCGGAAAGAAAATAAGATGATGAGGAAGGAAGTGCGGCGGCGATTGGGAAGGGAAAAAGAAAATAAGGAGGAAAAAAAAGAATAACCCCAGAAACGCCGTATAAACTGCTGCCGCCGCTGCTGCTGCTGCCGCCGCCGCCGTTGCTGCTCCGTCTCGGCTCGCGCGCGTGTGTGTGTTTGTTTGCGTGTGCTGTGGGGAGGAAATGAAAAATAATGGTTGGACTCGGGTCAATATTAATAACGGCCGGTCTTGGCTTAATTAATGTGTGTATCGACGGGAAAAAAAAAATTATGACTCCTGTAGGTGTGTTATTGTATCTCTCCGCGCGAAACACATGGAAAACGATAATATTCTACAAACGGCTTTTTAACAACGACGTCACGTTTGTGTTTATATATATATATATATATATATATATATATGTAATGTGTATGTTTTGCGGCCGAGTCCTTGACCTAGTCACAGGTGACGTCATCAGGGGCGCACGTCCCCGCGGACTTCCATTCATCCGCCGTTGACCGCTGGTCATCCCATTGAAAAACGTAGTAGTCGCTGCCACCACCGCCGCCCTCGGATAGACACACACGCGCACACTCGCTCGACTCGGAATAGGGTGTTGTGCGTTTGTATGTGTTTTGTTGGTTTTACACACTTTGTAAAAGTCCGTCACACTCGGCGGTTTCCGCACACCGCGAACGCGCGATAGTATATATACGTATAGTCTCGTCACCGCGGCCGCGTGAATCGAAAACTCGCGACGATCAACGTTTCGCATAATATCCGCGTTGCACGCGACCGTCGTATTTAGGACTTTGAATTTTATTTTCGACTCGGATAATAATCGACACTGGAAATATATGTTTCCTTTTTTGTTTTTCTCTAGCCCATTTCCGATGGTTACGATCCGATTGAAATATCCTTCGCGGTATATCATGACGACGGTGTTTATTACTATTGCGCCCGTTGTCGCCGGCCGCGTCGACGAGGTACAAAATCTATAATGGCGGCTCGTTACTAAAAACGTCGTCGCGCGGGGGTTTGACGTATGGGTGGTTTTATTAGCGCGTGAGACGACGCTGATTACGAAACAGTGTCACGTTGAAAATATTATATTCGTTGACGTGTACAAACAATGGTTTTTGGATGTTTGAATGTTTTTCGTAGGTCGACGATATTTAGACTATACCGGTGATTTATAATACGTGTACAATGTGCTGCAGTGCGCGCGCGCGCGTGTGTGTAATGTGTATAGATAAATCATTGATTCGTTTGTTATTATTCCGTAGCGCGTTGTGTTTGAAAACCGCGGTGCTGGTAACCACCATTGTTGTAGGCGACGACGACGACGTGAAATAGACGTGTGTAGGTTGACAATGTGATTTTCAAAGAAATGTCAAAAATCAGTTTCTACCTGTGTGTGTGGTCAAAACGATTGATAACAATGTGTGTATATACCTCCTGTACAACACCGGTGGTATACTGCAGCGAATGCATAATACGCGATCCTCTGGCGAACGAAATCCTTTTTAATATAATATATACCCGCGGCGTGTGACGTTGACTTATCGACGGTTTTGGTTATTATTATTTTTATTTTTTTTTCCCACTATTCATCAACGTTTTATACATCATGTTACTTAAAAACGATATTGTACCGTGAAAAGATATTATTTTCGTTTGGCCAAATTCTTTTAGTCCCGAAGCGGCGCGACGTTTAAAATCGACAATGACTCTTTTGTTGCAACAGTATTACCTAAATATATATACGCACGTATGAGTACGGCCGAGGTGTTGTTCGCCGGGCGGTATTCGTGCAAGGTGTTCCGATTTTGGTATACAAATAGTCATTTCCGCCCTAACCTTATTTATCGTCGTCGCCGTGAACGCGCCGGGATAATTCTTCGCGTTTGTCTCGTCCGCATTGTGTACCGTTTTCTGTAACATTTATCGGTTTTCGCGATATCAAACAACCGCGCGTGATATAACAGACACTGCAGTGCGGAACAGTAATTATTATTGTTGTACGCCGGGTGACGGTATAATAGGCGGTAAAAATAATTATACATTTGTGCATAAATCGTGGACGAAAAAAAGGAGAATCATTTGCGTTTTTATCGAAAAAGTGTTTTTACTTTTTTTTAATCGTGTTTAGAATTTTACCATAAAAAGAGAAAACAATAAATTCTGACATTAAAACGTTTACACGTTAACGTAAACGTACGTTTCGGTCCGCGAATTGATATAAAATATTTTCATAAAATATGCATACATGATGGAAGTAATTTGAACATTTTTTCTTTTTTCGGAAGCTATTTTAGTATATTACGCGTATGTTATTTTATAATAATTAGCGGTGGCTATCCGAATCGTCGGATTAAATAACGCTCGCGAGAAGTAGGTATCTTTTTAGTTCATAAAGATAGTCCACATTTTTAATAATTTTCACTTATTCTTTTTTCGGCAATTAAGTGAATCGCCGAATAAAACGATACGAAATGTAGGAATTGAAAATCGCAAAAACATAATCCGCCGCGTTCAAAGTTCAAATAATTAAATAAAAACGTACGACGCTTGTCAGTTGTCATACGGTCCACTACTTGGCAAGGATAACTACTATGAAATCGATTTGGAAGAAAATTTTCGGTTTTCTTTTATCAGTCCGAAATATTATGTTGTTATTAATCTGTCTAAAATATAAGTTTTTATATAATTACAAACCTATCGCGTACACTGGTTATTCGTTTTTTAATATCGACATTTTATTTTCTTTTTCTTTCAAACGTCAATTTATCGCTTTGTGTTTTTCCGAATGAAACGCAACGAAATATAACGCCATGTCCGTCGGAACGTCTGCTCGAACGCTGAACGAGAGATTGAACGTTCGCACTACAGGAATTAAAATACTAAAAAGCCGTGGACACGGCGTTAAAAAGAACCCGTCGACGGCGTATTAACTAACTCGTCGCCCCGAATAGATTCGCTTTCGGCCGCCGCGCCGCCGCGTCGTCCCGCAGTCCGGTGACCCGCGCGCGCGACAGCAGCTATAACCGGCAGTGCTATCTTTGGGTCGCGCCGTCAACTATCGTCGGTCGCCGTTGTCCGAACGCGCGCGTCCGTACGGAGAGCAAACCGCGCGCGGCTAGATCCCGGAGGATCTCGCCGGGCACGATATCGCGTTTTTTCGTCTCGAGAACAATCAAACGGTTACTAATAAAAAAAAAAAAATCCACCCGAATCGATCGCCAAAGTCCTTTTCCGCGGACGGAAAAGGCCCGCTCGCGATACGATAAATAATAACAATAAAACTCTGGCGATATTTTCGCGTCGTCGTCGTCGTCGTAATAATATCTCCCCGCGATTATAATAATAATTACTTTCGGTTTTCGGTCGCGCGCGCGCGCGCGCTCGCTCGTCCGTCCGCCCGCCCGCACCCCGACGCGACCCGACGTCAGCCCTCCCCCACCTCCGGACCCTTCGCCCGCCGCCGCCGCCGACGCCGCCGGTCGGCCTCCGTCGTCGTTACCCTTCGGAGGCCGCCGTTCTCCCCACCCCCTACGGCGGCGGCGGCGACGACGGCGGTTTGACGTGCCGCATGCAAAACACCCCCACCGCCGGGCCGCGCGAATGGGTGGGGACCGGCCGGGGCTCCGCCCTCCCGTGCCCATTGCAGGGGAACCGCACCGAGCGCACCGGCACGGCGCGCACCAGTCTCCCGGCACAGAGCGCGCCCTCACGTACTGTCAGTGTCGAGTGATTTTTTTTTTTTTTTTTATATATTATTTTTATTCCGTTTTTCCTCAGACATTTCACGCGAAATATTATTATAATATCATTCGTTATCCTAACACCGTTGTTTAATATTATCGTAATATCGTAATAATAATATTACTATCGTAATGTCGTCGACGTTCGTTTCGTTCCGTTGATCTGCCGCGCGGCGGTTGTGTGTTCGCGTTTGCCGACGACGACGACGTCCCGTCCGACGAGAGGAATATACGTCGTTTGTTTGTTTTTTTCACAATCGTAAAATTATTTTTTCGACACATTATTAATACGTACGTAACCGCCGCCGTCGCGTTGTGTGTGTTCGTCCGCCGTCGCAGTCAGTTGGTCGCCGCCCGCGCGGTAACCGTCGTTTTCCGACCGAATTTCGGCGTACAACAAGTGTGTGTGTGTGTGTGAGTGTGTGATCGCTGGATTTTTTTTTTCATCGTAAATTTCACTCCGAGGATACCAGAATTACCATCATCTCGGATGTCCGAACGACATGTTTAGAGGTACATATATACATGAATTTTTTTTTTTTTGAGTACTATACGTTATGCGCGCGAGACAAAACGTTTTCGAACGCGTCGGTGATTATTTTATATAGTGTAATTTTTTTTCCCGCTCTCCGTTTTCGGGGAATAATTTTTTACGCGTTCGTGAGAATCGTCGCACGAGATCGCCCGGTGTTTTTCGCATTGAAAACACAATACGCGAGCGCGCGCGCGCGCGCGCTCGTACATAATATGTACTTTTTAGACTCTGGCCAATTGTTAATTATTATTGATCTCTTTGTAACCGTATGCGCGCGAATATATTTTATTTCGCGCTGTCGATCGCGCGTCGTTTATGTAACCGAGTCGTCTGAAACAGTCGTCGCGCCGCGGCGGTGCTTTGACGCGATCGCGCGAACAAAGGCAATTAGTCGTGTGTTTCGCTTTTCCCCGTCGGTTAATTAAACGTCAAAAGTCCACGGTGTTCAGTGTTGTTGTGTATATTATGGCGCGAGAAACAAAAACAAAGGCTTACGTTGTTGTCACCACGTGTCAGCAGCGACAACGGCAATCGCGCGCGTAATAATAATTAACCGCGCGTTATCTACGTTCGGAGGCGTAAAGGTCGGGATTGATAAATCGAACGGTTTTTTATTATTATTATTTTTTTTTTTTTTGTGCGCCGGAAGTGTTTTGATTTTAATTAAGTTATTGGAACGTATATTACTTTAAAATATTATTACTACTGCTGCGGCGGCGGCGGCGGCGATGTGTGTGTTTTTTTCGTTTCTCGCCGCGCTCTAAACGATTTTTTTATTATATTTTCGTTTTTCATTCGTGTTGTACGCGCGCGCGCGTATTATATTACCGTCGGTCGTTTCCCCGCTACTTTGCATAATACGCGCGTCTCCGGATGAGACGGTCGCCGCTCGTGCCGAACCAGTTTCACGAGAAATTCAAATGAGACGAAAATTTGAATGCGACTCTCCCCACGACAGACGTCGTGTTGTGTTGTGTTTGTGGCTGCTGCGGCGGCGGCGGCGGCGGCGGCGGTGGTGTAACGCCGGGGCCGCGCGCACGTGGATCACACCGTAAACACACCGGGGGAACACGGTCGCCGTGCCGTATTTATGTAAATTTCTCGTGCACGTGACATACAATGAAATTTTACCCGGGCCCGCGATAATATTTCGTATTTTATGTGCTAAACAAATCGTATAAAATATACTTTCGAAACGGGATTAATGTGCATGTTTTGGCCATTTCGAAGCTATATACCTACCGACACCGACGGGCGCTACGAACAAACCACGACGTCATGCAATAAAAATAATTGCGCAATACTTGCCTCGCGTTTTAATCTTTATTAATTCCTTATAAATAAAAGCGCACACAAACGTTTCTCGGTAATGACTAATGAGTAATAAAGTATAATTACTGTGTTAAAAAAAAAAAAAAAAAAATTAAAAATAATAAAATATGTGTGTACGGTTTTTATGCGTGCGCGCGTGTTATTATAATATATATATATATATATATATATACCTATGGTTTAATGCATGTTAATTAATGAAGGAAAAATATGGGTTCCAAACGTCTTTGAAATTTATTTATGTCGAATATTATATTTTATTCGCCTGTCGTGTTGTTTATCGCTCTCTCGGCCGAGCAACGAAAACGCAGTAATTACTATTATACGCGCGCGCGCGGCGGACAATATATTATATAAAAACCGTATGATTAATTGGACTCACGAATGTTTTTTTTAATTAATTAAAAGCAATTAAAAACCGACAATACTAAAAATCATTTCTGGACAATCGAACCAGTCGGGGCGGCGGGTTACCTTACCCGTACATTCCGGTTTTTTTTTTCGGTGCAAATCGATTTTCGTCCGAGAGCAATAGTTAAATACACCGCGGTCGATATATTATATTATACTAAATAAAAAGGCCGCGGGGTTATTATAATATTATAATAATTCTCGACCGCGCGCGCGGCCGACGACTGTTGGTATTATTGGTATTTTTACGACATTCGTTTTCCGTTCAAACACACATAACATAATACGCGTTTTAAACAGACCTATTGGTTTCGCGTTAATATATTGTTTATTATCATAGAAACTAGAATAAATACAATATCAGCTGTCCATATCGCTCACGCGCTAAACGTATCGTAAAAAACCTACCGAGACTTTATCGCGGCGACAACGTTGTCCTACGCGATTTTTTCGTTTTTTCGACGTTTTATGACGGCCGTGGTACCCAAACGCCTTCGCTTTCGGTACACGCGCCGTTGTCGTATTTTAAAGGTTTACCATTGCCATTAGTTTATTTGATTTTCTACATTGTATCGAAAAAAATATACCGTTCAAATATATTTATATAAAATATAACGTCACCGCTCGGTTTTCTTTGCTTTGGGTGTTTTTTTTTTTATTCTTAGTCTGCGCCGGGCTCCGTCCAAGGATCATGAATAATTAACGAATCCGTGCAAGAGGACCGAGTATAATTAATAGACATGCGTGGGGAAGAATTAAAAATAATAATATATACATAATATATCAGCTATCGTCGTCGCCGTCGCCGTCGTTGTATAGTCGTCGTCGTCGTCGGCGGACGGTCGTCTCCTCTCTCCGAAACGAGAATTACTGGTTTTTTTTTTCGGTGACCACCGCTGGACCTCGTTTCCCTACGGTCGCCCGGGTCAAAGACAATGTTATCGCGTTGAAATCTCCTTGTATTTTATTATCTGGTTTCTGTGTTCGTATTCCGTGTTATCTACGATTAGGATGCCCAATAATAATAATAATAATGTTATTCCGGTAGCATTTTTTAAACCGCGCGTACAATTTTCCTCTGCGGGGCCATCGTACATCGTCGTGCCATTCGCTTGTCAATTCATACGCTCGAACCGTTTGACATCATCATCGTCGTCGTCTCGTATTTATTATTGTCATATCGTCTCGAAAACCGACACGTATTTTCGCGCGTTAATTGCTCGGCGGAAAAGTTCGCGTCGAACGCCGCGCGTATACCTTTTGCAGATTTCCTTTTACGTTTTGTTTTACCAGCCCGTTCGTAAAACGACGCGCGTTTTTTCGCGAAAATCGTGTTAGTTCTACATGTTTTTATCGATCCGAATTCGCGCGAGCAGCCGTTCGATTTTTACCGTAAATTAAATTTCGGCGGCATAACTATCACATGGCCTACGCGTTGGTAAATATAATAATAAGATCGTCGTTAAGCAGCGTGTACACTACGTGTCTTAACACCGTGTCGTTTTGATTTTCTTTATTATTATTTATTATCATTATTCTTATCTCCGATATCGATATCATCTGCACAGTTATAACGAGAACAATGACGAGTGTGTGTCGTGCGCACGACGACGTATTATATTATTATATACGTGTGCGTTTGACGGACCTCATTTGGAATTCAAGATGGCCGGTGTCGTCGGACCGGTGCGAGGGCGGGTGGTATGCGGCGGTGTCTTTTTTTATATATAATATATCTCTATATATATATATATATATTTATACTTTGTAGTGTGTTCTGGTCGGATGATGAATAGGAAAACGGCAATTATTTGTCGTGTCGCCGACGGGAGGAAACGCGAAAACCACCGCCGCCGTGTGTGCGTTCTCCGTGTATAGACTTTGATCACGTATCAGGTACATATGGTTATAATAATGAATTCGTGTGTTTTCACGTGGCCGCCACCAAATCTCGTTCGGATTTTTTCTTCGAAAAACACACCTCCGGGGGATGTTTACTAATTAATACGGAGTAAAAAACAAAAAAGAAAAAAAAAAACAACGTCTGGTATGCGCCCCGGGTACCCGGGGGCTGCGTGCATACATAATTAACGCGCGAGCTCCGGATAGCGTAATTTATCATTCGAACAGGTGTGTTTTTCATTATTTTATTATTATTATTGTTGTGTAATGTGTATTCGGAATTATCACGTTGACGTGCGTCGTTCTATTCTTATTGAACTGTGCGGGAGGATAATGTGTGTGTGTGTGTGTGTGTGTGTGTGTGTGTGTGCGTGTGTGCGCTGCGTGCTTGCCATCTGCGCGCAAAAATTTCCGATAAAAGAATAAAAAAATTTCATTTCAAGTATAAAACGTTTAAACATTTGTTAATGAATTTATACATTGTACATAATGTAGTGTTTTATAAACGAATGTGTATTATAAACACGATATAAAACATTAACATATTACACGAAAATAAAAAAAAAAATAATCGTTTATTCGTTTAGATAAACGTCTCACCGCGTATTAATTTTATCGTAATTTACATTCATGTGCACACACACACATATATTATACACTCGTATATATATATATATATTCATAAATTAACACCAATAAACTATTGAAAATCTTTTCTCTTCCTTTTTTTTTCCATTGTTTCAATTAAATTCGAGCAAATCGTGGAAACCGTACAACAAAACGAACAATAACGCACACACGTACACACACACACACACACACACGTCTGTTACATTGAATAATATTCGTGCAATTTATCACACGTTTAACTGTTACTGATTACAACGATGATCCTTGCACTATATTATTATTTCTATTAATTACAATAATAATATCATTAAGCTAAAAATGTCTTTACGTGGGTTGCGAAAAATAAATCTGTTCTCATGCACAGCAGCAGCACATCGTCATCATAATATTTTATTATAATATTGCGTATATTGACGAAAAAAAAAAAAAAGTAATGCGTTATTCGAGAAAAATGTTCTACGTCACTTTTATATACTGAGGTTATGAAAAATACATTAATTAAAATCGAAATAAACAAAGTAATTAAAAATATATGTTATTATAATTATTAATGATGTAAAATTGCCGACACGATTTTAACGTTGTGTTATATTGCAATAAAATAATACAATTTTTATTCGGTATACACCGCACAGGTAATGATAATAATTATTTTAAATCGCGCGCACACCTATTGTTTTGTCACGAGTATAATAGCCAGAGGGGATTATTTATTTGTTTTTTTGTAATTTACCGGAGAAGAGACGAAACGCAACGTTTCGTCGTCGACGATAATCGTCTATCTCCCCGATGTATTTCATTTACACGCGCGCGCGCGCGCGCGCGGGCGGTTAAGGAGGAGGCTGGGAAAATCGACTTTGGTTTCCACTGGAAACGCGCCGCGGTCGTCATCCGCGGTGCAAATGAATGCGCAGGCTCTCGTTACGTCGGAGCTTTTCCTCCTCCTGAAATGGCGGCGCCAATGGAAAATTAGAGGAAGGGCTCGCAAATACACGATCTTTTGTATCCGTAAATTATATCCGTACTTTATCCGTAGTTTTCGCCGCGAAATATTTCCGGTAGCCCGCGGCCGCGCGTTGTTTATCGATTAATTAAAAAATCATTTAACGTACTCTACGAAATAAAACGTATCGCGTACGTACCTACACCACACACACACACACACACCCATATATGTATTTTCGTGCGATGAGTTTTTGGAAATGTCGAGTGATGATGACCCGAAGCCATACGACGCCAGTCTTTCGTACTGTTCGGCGTCCGTAATCGCCGTCGGTACGCCTATATATTTTTTTCCTGATGTATAATTATTTTGTACCGAGGGCCGACCGCCGCCGCCGCCGCCGCCGCCGGTAATAATTATCCTCTAATTTGTCCCTGGTAGGCGGCTATTTGGCGCCAACAATTAACCCCTGAAAATAACCCCTCTTTCTCTGTCTCTTTTTTTTATTTTTTATTTCCTCGCTTCAAATGTAGCTTCTTCTGTCCCGAGAAAACATTGCAGAAGTAATAAACGCGCGTATTAAAACGTCGGAAATGTCGACCTGGATGCGCGGGCGAGGACCTCGGCAGAGGAAATCGGCCGTTTCCTGTGTGTACACTCTGTCGTCGTCGTTTCCTCTGTGCCACATTCGCGCGGACGTTTTTCCGCGCGCGATGGTTGTTTCTCAACGTTTAAAATATTTTCAAATAATTACGGATAAAAAATAGAAAATAAATTAAACGATTTTCGGTTAAATGAAGTAAAAAATAAAAAAATAAAAAATAAGACGTTGCGTGTATGTATACATATTCTCCTCGTTCAGGCATTATGTTAATGTCGTTGCAAAACACAAAAGAGCATTGTTTTATCCGAATTCGTGAATGGAATGAATAATACATTTCGCGGACCGGTTGTGTGTGGTGGCGAGCGAACACGAAACTGGTATAGAAACGGTGGAAAAAAAAATAGCCAAGAAATATTAACAATTCGCTAAGATGTATAAAAATATATTCGGACGGGCTTGATTAGCTGTGGCGGTTCCCGAACAATGGAAGCGTTAGTGTCACATACCACGACAACAGCTGTACATCACCTTTTTCTTCATGGACGACGGACGAACGCGAATTAAGACAGACACGTATCGAGTTTTTTATTTTTATTTTTTTCTCTCTCTCTCTCTCTCTCTCTCTCTCTCTCTCTCCGTCGGAATCGTGTATTAGACGGAATATACGCGCTTAAGTATAAAAGAATAGAATAATAATGGACAGGAGGAGAAGCGAAAAAAAAAAGTAATCAAGTACCTGTTTTCTTGCTACCGGTTTTCGTATAATGTGGTGCGAAACGTATCGAGAGGCGTGGTTGAAATCGCCAACTTAAAATTCAAACTAAACGCGCGTGTACATATTATGGTTGTATACCGTGTGTATACTAGTTTGTATATTCGCTTAATTGATTTATTAATAGTATTTCCGACGAAAAACGGTCGTCGTTTATATCATAATAATAATAATATTACAAGTAGCGGTGTTTGTTTAAATCTCACGGTTTTTTTCTTCTGTTTTGTTTTTCCATTAGATTGTGGTGTACGCGGGGCATGTCAAGGCAGTGGCGCGAACACGTTGGTGATGATTGATAACCAGAAATGCCGTCACCGATACCAGTACAATCGTCGTCGCCAACAGGTGGAGGCCTAGTGGACTGTGCCGCCGGATGGACGACGGACACGCCGCCGGAGACCACCAGCGTAGCGAATAGCGGCAGCTGCAACAGCAGCAGCAGCAGCAGCGGCGGCGACAGCAGCAGCAGCAGCAGCAGCAGCAGCAGCAACGCGGCCGCAGTCGTCGTGGCCGCCGACATGAGTCCGGAAGAGGAGCAGTCGGGCTCGCCGGTGACGGGCGTGATCGCCGGGCGGGACGACGAGGAGCAGCGCCGGCTCACGTCGCCGCCGTCCGGCAGCAAGTTCGACTCGGTGGCCGGCAAACCGGACGCCGAGTGCGAGTCGTGGGCCAACAGCAGCGACGTGGAGAAGTTCGACGGCAAGATCGTGTACAACCCGGACGGGTCGGCGTACATCATCGAGGACAACAGCGAGCTGAGCGAGGACGACGGCGGCGTGGACCTGCCGTCGGAGCTGCTGGGCTCGGGCAGCATCGTGGACGGGCGCGGCGTGAACCTGTCGCAGGCCGAGGTGTTCCCGCAGATCGCCAACGCGTTCTACGTGTCCAGAGCGGTCGCCAACTACGGCGGCGGCGGCGGCGGCAGCGGTGGCATTGGCGTCGGCGGCGTCGGCGGTGGCGGTGGCGGCGGAGACCCGTACGAGCAGCGCACCGACCCGCCCACGGCCGCGGCCCTGAACAGGGTGTTCCAGGACAAGAAGACGGTCCCGGACGTGCCGGTGATGCACAGCTACAGGGTGTACACGGTGCGCGACAAGGGCGCGGGCGCCACGGACGGCCGGTCGCCGCAACCGTCCAAGGACTGTTCGACGGTGCCGGTGAAGCCGATACTCATGTGCTTCATGTGCAAACTGTCGTTCGGCTACGCAAAGTCGTTCGTCGCGCACGCCACCGGCGAGCACGGCGTCACGTTGCAGGAGGACGAATACAACATACTCGGACACAAGAACGCGTCGGCCATCATACAGTGCGTGGGCAAGGAGAAGGAACCGCTCGTCTCGTTCCTCGAGCCCCTGGCCCTGTCCCCGGCCGCCGCGGCCCCGTCGTCCAACAAAGCTCATACTCGCATCGCGTCCCCGTCGTCGAGTGCTCACAAAGTTCCTAATGCGTTTATTAATGACGGTAATCGTTCCTCCGACGGCGGCGGCGGCGACCTGCAGAAGAGCTGCCCGGAAAGCCTGGTGGTGCACAGGCGCAACGCCACCCCGCCCACCCCTTCTCCAAGCGTCAACACAGTTCCTGAGACGTCCGTCTCCCTACCTCAATCCGGTAGTCCTAGAAGTAATGTTAACTCGTTTAGTTTAAGTAAAAACAATAATTGTAGTAATAAAACGGCCGCCGCCGCGTCCGCCTCCAGCGGCCGGTCGTCCAGCAGCGTGTACGATTGCATCATGGACCTGACCAGGAAGAGTCCCATATCCGCGCTGGCCGTGTCCTCGGCCACGTCGGCCCGCAGCAACAGCGCGTCGCCGGGCGCCAGCCCGTCGCCGGGCACCACGCTCAGCCCTCAGCTCGTGCCGGGCGCCCCGTTGTCGTATCCCCAGCCGCCGCCCAACTTCATGACGGGCACCACGATCGGCGTGTGCCCGGACCACATGAACGGCAGGCCCAGCGGCGTGGACTGCGCCAGGTGCGAGCTCATACTCAGTTCCTCGCGACTGGGCGGCGTGGGCGGCTCGCTGGTCGGCATGCACTCCAGAAACTCGTGCAAAACGCTTAAGTGCCCGAAATGCAACTGGCACTACAAGTACCAGGAGACGTTGGAGATACACATGAAAGAGAAACATCCCGAGTCGGAGACGTCGTGCGTGTACTGTATCGCCGGACAGCCCCATCCGCGGCTGGCGCGCGGCGAGACGTACACGTGCGGCTACAAACCGTACCGGTGCGAGGTGTGCAACTATTCCACGACCACCAAGGGCAACCTCAGCATACACATGCAGTCCGACAAGCATCTGAACAACATGCAAGAATTACAGAACGGTGGCGGCGTGGCCGGCAACGAGATGCAAAGGCACCAGGCGTCGTCGCCGTCGCAACACCACCCGAAACAGTCGTCGGCCATGAGCCCGGGATCGACTAGCGGCCAACATCCGGCCATGAGCAGCCCCATGATCAGCCAGAAGCCCAAGCCCACGTTCCGGTGCGAGGTGTGCAACTACGAGACGAACGTGGCCCGCAATTTGCGCATACACATGACTAGCGAGAAACACACGCACAACATCATGGTACTGCAGCAGAGCGTCAAACACATGCAGACGCTCAACGCGCTGCAGTCGCACCATCAGCAGCAGTTGAACTTCGAGTCGCTCATGCACTTCCATCCGGGGCTCACTCTGCCCGGCGACAAGCCGCCGCCGCACACCGAGGCCGCGCTCGCCGACATGGCGTACAACCAGGCGCTGCTCATACAGATGATGACCGGCGGACAGATGCCCCCGCACTTCTCCGGCGACGTGTCGCCGCACGTGGACACCGACATCGGGCTCAACCCGGAGACCATGGAACCGCCGCCCGAGCCGGTGGACAAGAACCCGAACTTCATGTTCCAGTGCAGCACGTGCAGCGCGTTCGTCACCGACTCGCTGGAGACGCTGTCGCATCACTTGTCCGCCGACCGGACCAAGGTCCGCGAACAGGAAATACTCACCGTGGTGGCGGGCAATTACATATGCAACCTGTGCACGTACAAGACGAACCTCAAGGCCAACTTTCAGCTGCACTGCAAGACCGACAAGCACTTGCAGAGACTGCAGCACGTGAACCACGTGAAAGAAGGAGGACCGCAAAACGAATGGAAACTCAAGTACATGTCGTCGCCCGGCGGCGTGCAGGTCAGATGCAACGCGTGCGATTACTACACCAACAGCACTCACAAACTGCAGCTCCATTGTTCCGGCCAGCGGCACGAGGCCGCGTCGCTGCTGTTCAGATACCTGCGGGACAACGACGCGGGCGACGCGTCCGTCTATCACTGTTTGCTGTGCGAGTTTTCGAGCAAAGACAAACTGCCGTTGCTGCAACACGTCAGGACGGTGAAACACATGCAAATGGAGCAGCTCCATCAGATGCAAAGACGATCCGACGGCAAAGACATACAGACCGACATCAACATGGTGTTCCAAGTGACCAGCGCTCCGCAGCAGTCCATGTCCGTCGACAGCGATCAAGAACCAGGTGAGTCGTCTTATATACGTATTATACTCTATTATAATATATAAATATTATCGTACGAGCCTACGGGCGAATTTATATTATTCGATCGATTCCGAAATTCTCGCCGTATCGAAAATAACCTATCATCGACACGTACACGTGAAATTATTAAAAATACTATATTTTTTTTATTTCCATAATAAAATCGCCGTATAAAACGTTTATATTCGCGAGAACGTAACAGATAATAATTAATTTCAGTTGTTTTTTCTTTTTCTTTTTCCCCGTAATACACAATACGTCGATATTTTTTCGCCGATGATGTTATAAATAATTATTCGTATCAATTAATACGCTTTAAAAAAAAAAAAATATAATAATAATAATAGCCGTATTCGTTTATTACGCCTAGGAGGCAAAGTACAATCGCTAATACAATACATTAGCATAAAAATTATAATAACAATTTATAAATAATGCAATTATACAGCATTAAAAAATAATTAAGTTTAGAATAGAAATTACTTATCACAATTACGGTGTAATTTTGTTATTACAAAACTGTTCGTTTTAACGTGATAAATTATTTTTATTAAGTCATATTTAGTTTGATATTTCTTCACGGCAGCAACTAACGTTGACGTGCGTTTAATAACTGAAAAATACGCATTGTATAATTAAGGTGATTAATTTTAGTTGGGCAATTTAAGGAAAGGAAAAATAAAATACCACCGCGAACACGAATTAATTACAATATAATGTTAAATAGCGTTGAAGAAAAAATAAAATCTTTTTTTTTCCTAAAAAAAAAAAAAACCGTCGTTATTGTTGTCTTAATATACTACGCGAGTATATATACGTATATATATCGACTTCGACGACGACGGGGCGCGACTTATTGGGTAAATAAATAACGTTCGTTCTCCGCGTGTCTCACTGTGCTGCGTAAATAGTTTTTTGAATTGAGTCGTGCCAGTTCCGTTCGCCGTAAACAATATCGCGTATTAAATCTCCATTGACAACTAAACTTAAGTGAATGTAAATCATTACCGTATTGTACGTTTAATTATCGGACAGCACAAAGCCCCCGGGACGCGAAGACGCGTATCATTGTTTGCCATTTACGGAATAAAGAATTGATCTCATTGGTCGAGTCGGCTACGCGACGATTAGAAAACGTCTTCACTTATTCTTCTTTGTAGGTTAATTTCTATCGAAGAAAGGAAAAAGAATGAAAAAAAAAAAAAAAAAACACGAAACGAAGTTTTGATAATAATTGCATTAATTAGTTAACATTAAAGTTCCACCTCACAATGACATGACATAAACCGTTGTCTTTTTTTTTTTTTTACTTTTTTATTTTTTTCTTTAATGTTATTTTTCCTGAACACTTGATTACATTTTAAATTATCTTTAATTGTATTAAAAGTGACGGGTCGGTCGGTAACAAAAATCTTATTCTTGTTGCTCACTCATTCAAAGTGTGTACGCCCATTGTTGCTTTCATACTCCGTTGACTTCGGTTCCCACAACGCCGCCTTAATACAGTTAATACTTTATACAGTAGGATATAGATTTTATATAAACGGTTTTGGTTTTGTTTTTTTCTTCTACCATTCAGATCGCGAAAATAAAGGAGACGAGAGTCAAAACATGTCCATGGACGCGATGAAAGCAGAAAGTTCCGAACAATTCGAGTTGGATTCCAATCGCAACTCGCCGAAAACAATCGAAGGTCAAGAACAACTGACCGCGCCCGACCAAAAGAAAAACGAATTATACTGTCCGCTTTGCCAAGACGTTTTCGAAGACTTGATAAATTTCGAAAAACACTTGATGAACATCCACAGCGTCAACTCCGAGGGCCTCCAGCGGCTGTTGAGTTTGGTGAACCAGTCGCACTGGTTGAATTCTTCGAAATCGTCGCAACAGAGCCCGCCCCACACGTCCACTAGTCCGCCGTCGCCCGACATGGACAAAATGAACGAGAAATCCGACGACGTCCAAGAACAAGACGTGGACGAAAACAAATGTCCGACGTGTCAAAAAATTTGCAAAAACATCGACGACCTGTGTCAACATCAAAACGAGACCGGCCACGTGGAAATCAAACAGACGCCGAACGGGCCGGGATACTTGTGTTGGAAAAAGGGCTGTAACCTGTATTTCACGACGGTGCAGAACTTGCACGTTCACTTCCGCGAGGTGCACGCCGGACAACAGAACATTCTCGTGTCGGAAAAACACGTGTACAAATACAGATGCAACCAGTGCAGTTTGGCGTTCAAAACGTTGGACAAGTTACAGGCGCACTCGCAGTACCACGCCATAAGAGACCTGACCAAGTGCGTGTTGTGCAGACGTAGTTTCAGGACGGTGGCCACGTTCCAAAAGCACTTGCAGACCGCGCACCCGGACCTGGCTCAGGCCGATCTGGAGGCGCTCAAGCAAAACTCGATGCTGCAGTTCGAACAGTCGACCGACGAGAAAATGGAAATCGACGAGTCCGTGGACGACGAGGAGGAGAAGGACGAGGAGCCCGAGTGCGACAACAGCGACGACTCGATCGCGTTCAAACAGCAACAGTTGATCGAGGACTACATGAACGGACAGACGCTGGCCGAAGACGGTTACAACGATTCCGAGAGAAAGTACAAGTGCCACCGGTGCAAAGTGGCGTTCACCAACCAGAAATACCTCACGCACCACAACAAGACGCTATTGCACCGCAAGGGCGAGAAACAGACGTATCCGATGGAAAAGTATTTGGACCCGAACCGGCCGTTCAAATGCGAGGTGTGCAAGGAGTCGTTCACGCAGAAGAACATACTGCTGGTGCATTACAATTCGGTGCTCCATTTGCACAAGCTGAAGCGTTCCATGCAGGAGCAACAGCAGCAGCTGAACAACAACAACACGCCGATCGTGTCGAACAACTCGTCGTTCGCGGCCGTGAACGCGGCGTCCAAGACGTCCGGCTCGACGTCGGAGGACGACGACAAGAAACCGTACAAATGTAACATCTGCAAGGTCGCCTACACGCAGGGCTCGACGCTAGACATTCACATGCGTTCCGTGTTGCACCAGACCAGAGCGTCGAAACTGCACGACCTCGCGCTGGCCGGACAAGTGGACCTGACCAAACCGATAATCGAACAACCCGAACAGGGCAGTCGGCCGCCGTCGCAGAACCGACAGGACGCGGAAATCCAAGCTTCCGGCGGCGGTAAAGACGAGCAGCAACTGCAACTGCAACAGCAGCAGCCGTCTCAACAACACCTGAAGGGAAACCAATTGAGCTGCCAACGATGCAACGCGTTGTTTTCGAACCAAGAACAGCTGAACACGCACCAACAGTTGTATTGTATGTTCGGCACGCCCATGAGCATGTTGCCGATCAATCCGACCTTGGCGTTCGCCGCCAACAATCTCGGCGGTGCCGCGCAGGGGCCCAAATCGCCGTCGCAACAGTTGACGTTGACCGAAGAACAGCTGTTGAAGGTGCCGCTGTCGCTGCAAGGGAAAAAACACTCGCACATGTACAAACTGCTGGAGAGCTACGGGTTCGACCTGGTCATGCAGTTCAACGAGAACCACCAGAAGCGGAAAGAGAACGAAAAACTGTTACAGGAGCTCACCGCGCAGATGGAAATGGAACAGGCGAACGCGGTGAAAGAGGAGATCAACGAGATCAACGAGGACGAGACCAGCGACTTGCCGGAGGTGGCCAAGTCCACGTGCGTCCACTGCAACAAGGAGTTTTCCAGCGTGTGGGTGTTGAAGGCGCATTGCGAAGAAGTGCACAAAGACCTGGTGCCGTTCGATTTCCTGGAGAAGTACGCGAAACAAATCAAATGCGAGATCGAGAAGAAGGGCAACGAGCCGGCCACGACGGCCGCGTCGTCGGCGTCGGTGTCCACGACCACGGCGTCGATGGCCAGGATCAACTCGCCGTCCGAGGACGTGTCCGTGAAAACGGAAAACGACCAGGACGCCGAGGCGCAGGCGGAGAACTCGGATTACATGTCGAACGCGGCCACGTCGTCCACCGGCGAGCCGTCCAACGTGAACATGTCCGGGGTGCCGCCAAACATTCCGCTGTCGGTCGCGCAACATCTGAACGAAATGCAGGCCGCGTTCAACGCTATGGCCGCGTCGCAACTCACGCAACAGTTGCAACAGTTCAACCCCATGATGGTGGCCAGCATGGCCGGCCTGGGCATGGGTCTGCCACTGGGGCTCAACATGCAAGCGCTGGCCGCAATGAACTTGCAGCCGCCTTTGGTACCG
Source organism: Drepanosiphum platanoidis (assembly GCA_948098885.1). Taxonomy (NCBI): domain Eukaryota; kingdom Metazoa; phylum Arthropoda; class Insecta; order Hemiptera; family Aphididae; genus Drepanosiphum; species Drepanosiphum platanoidis. The sequence continues at coordinate 20,808,154 of OX402530.1, read as the reverse complement.
ATGATGATGCCGCCGCCGAACTTCGAGTCCATCATGGGCTCCCAGCAAAACGCGATTTTCCAACAGCAGCCCGCCGCCATGGACCCGACCGGAATCCTAGCCAAACAACAACAATTGCTCCAACAGCAGCAACAAGTGGTGAGTACCGTTTTGCCATTTGATTTTTATCATACGAGTATAATAATATAGTCCTTCGCGACTCGACGCGAGTAATGGAAAAATATTATTTTCGACTGGGTAAAATAGCGACGATGAAAAAATAATTTTGAAAATAAAAATCGTTATCGTGTGTACAGCTAAAATTATTCTAATATCGTGTGTTCGTTGAACACTATTCAATACACATATTATTTACTTGAAAATATGTTAAGTATTATTAAATTCGGGTTATTTTCACTAATGAAATCGATTGGTTTGAAACGAATATTATCGTTCGAAACGTTAATTTCTTACGTTTTTCTATACATATCTCGTTGTAATAATTCATTCGGTAAATTTCCACTCGAGTATTCGACGTATTTCATTAAATTAAATGTCGGGAAAACAATAGTAAGACTTAAATGTCAAATAGGTACTACATAATAATATGTATGTTTAGTATTTAAATTATTTCGAAAAATTCACAGGCGAAATAATAAATTAATATACGTGGCATTGAAAAATGTATTCAAACGTTTTTTTTTTTTTTAGAACGTTCTTGATTACGGTAAAGTCTCCATGATTAAATAAATACAATTTATACTTTGATAATATTATTTACTATCCGAATAAATCGGTACTATTACAATTATAAACGTTAAGCATTTTTACGCGACGATTTAAATATCGTTATAGTGATTTTTTTCCATCTAAAAAGTAAAAAAAAAAACATAACGGAAAAAAATGTTGAAAAATATTTTTCAAACTTTTAGGTTTTTTATACAATACGGTCTGCGACGATACTCAAAGACTACATAATTATACGTAGTTGTTTTACACTCGTTATTGATGTGTATTTCTAGTTGTTAATATCATATTTGTCCGTGTGCATAAATAGTATAACACGTGAAAATAAAACTGTACGGAAATTATGATACTATTAATTTTTTTTTTTTCTCATATTTTATTTCACGACGAGAAAACAATATGAAACTATTATTTTATTTTCACAATGGGTTTATTGTAATGGATTTTTTTTTTTTTATATATATAATCTATAACGCTTATTATTTTGTTCGGCGTTTTTGTTTTTAATTTTCATGCTCGAAACTCGTTGCGTAATTAATTTCGCATAGAAAATGTTGTTTTTAAGCAATGCTAAGTTATTTTATTATTAGTGTTTTATTGTCATGGTTTGATGTTTTTTTTTTTACAGCAACAAAATTCGCAACAAAAACGAGCGAGGACACGCATCACCGATGATCAATTGAAAATCCTACGTGCTCATTTTGACATCAACAACTCTCCGTCCGAAGATCAGATACAAGAAATGGCTAGCCAGAGCGGCCTGCCGCCCAAAGTCATTAAACATTGGTTTAGAAACACGTTGTTCAAAGAGAGACAGAGAAACAAAGATTCGCCGTACAATTTCAACAACCCGCCGTCGACCACATTGAATCTGGAAGAATACGAGAAAACCGGCGAGGCCAAGGTGATGCCTCTCGCGCAACCGGTCGTCGAGAGCACCGAGACTACCGCGGCCAAGGAAGCGCCCAAAACGCCGACGTTCAGTAAAAAGAAACCACTGCAAACCAGCACGCCGAACAACGCTACCACCGCCGTCGTTCGGGTGCAGAGCCAAACGCCCACGTTTCCGCAACAACAGACATTTGCTCAAAACTTTTCCAGACCGTTCACCGCTCAACCGCTGGAGTCTCCGATCAAAATCGAATCGCAAATCAAACCCGAACTGAAAGACGCCGAGACCAGTCAGCCCGAGACGAAATTTCCGTGGGGCAACCCCGAGTCTCCGTCCAAACGTCGAGATTCGATCGAAGAAAAACAAAACCTCTACATCCACCACGACAGAGGGTCCCCGTTGGACCTGAACGCGGCCGAAAATCTCACCTTGTCGTCGATACTAACCTCCCAACATCAAGAAATGGGCATGTCGAACGTGATTTCCACGAGCAACATGCTGCCGCCGAAATTGTCGGCGTCCAGTTTCACGTCGCCGCCGCAAATGTCCATCACCACGCAGTCGGGCCCGAGGAGCATCAGCCCGGGTAGATCGCCGAATTCGTCCGACGGGTTCCCGCACTCGATCATGATGAACCAGGGTAGCGGCGGTTCCGGCGGTTCCACGTCGTCTGGAAAAAGGGCCAATCGCACTCGTTTCACCGACTGTCAAATCAAAGTGCTACAGGAATTCTTCGAAAACAACGCGTACCCGAAAGACGACGACCTCGAGTATCTGTCCAAGTTGTTAAATCTCAGTCCAAGAGTAATCGTCGTGTGGTTTCAAAACGCCCGACAAAAGGCCAGAAAAGTTTACGAAAACCAGCCGGCCGTAGAACCAGCACCAGGTATTATTGAAGAGGGTTCAAATCGATTTCAAAGAACGCCCGGTCTAAATTACCAGTGTAATAAATGCCTGTTAGTGTTCCAGAGATATTACGAACTTATAAGACATCAAAAGACGCACTGTTTCAAAGAAGAGGACGCCAAGCGGTCGGCCCAAGCCCAGGCGGCGGCCGCCCACATCGCGGCCGCGCTTAGTTCCGAAGATTCCAACTCGAGCACCGTAGACAATCATCAGGGACAAAGTGCGAACTCTAATCCGATGACCCCGACTCCGACACCCACTCCGACTTCGACGTATCCGACATCGCCGATACAGACGTCCTCGTCGCACGATAAGGAAAACGTGTACAACTGCGACCACTGCAATTCGGTGTTTACGAAACTCGACCAATGGAAAGAACACCAACAGATCCATTTGATGAATCCTAATTTATTTCCCACTTATCACCCGGAAAGTGCATTCGGAATTTTACAACAGCAGGCACAACTCCACCAACAGCAGCAACAACAGCAGCAGCAACAGCAGCAACAACAACAACAACAACAACAACAACAACAACAGCAGCAGCAGCAACAGCAGCTACAACAATCGTCGCAATCGCAACAAATGAGCGGTTCGTCCGAAATGAGCGCCAACCCTACGTCGTTGATTTTGTCGATGATGCAACAGAACAACAAGAGGTCGTTCGACGAGTTCGACGATCACAGCGATAAAGAAACCGAGTTCACGAAAGACAAACGCTTGAGAACCACTATTTTACCGGAACAACTGGATTATCTGTATCAAAAGTATCAAATCGAAAGCAACCCGTCTAGGAAAATGTTGGAAAGCATTGCGCAAGAAGTGGGGCTGAAAAAACGCGTGGTGCAGGTGTGGTTCCAAAACACGCGGGCGAGAGAGCGAAAAGGCCAGTTCAGGGCGCACTCGCAGGCGATAAACAAGAGGTGCCCGTTCTGTTCGGCCATTTTCAAAATCAAATCGGCGCTGGAATCGCACTTGCAGACCAAACACCCGGAACAGTGTTCCAGGGGCTACATAAACGTGGACAACATACCGGACGAAGACGTCAGCATGGACTCGTTCGCGTCGTCGCAGATGAGCGAGATCGGCCAGAAGAACCAGACGTACGCGCCGAACCCGTACTACCAGAACGTGGAGGACGTGGAGAACTTGGGTAAAATGTACCAAGAGTCGTTGAAGAGATACATGGAGGAAATGCAACAACAGTCGAGCATGCAGAACGGCGGCGGCGGCGGCCTTTCCGAGGGCGGCGGCAGCGGCGGCGAGAAGCCGAAACTCGAGGGAGACAGCCCGCTGGACCTGAGCAAGCCGGTGGACATGCGCATGGACAACGAGGCGGACGACGACGAGGACAGCATGTCCGAGTGCACGGACATCATGGACGACGAGAGTCCCGCGTCGCCGGCGTCGAGCACGCAGAGCGGCCAGCAGAGGGCCAACGCGCCGGGCGGCAGCAACAGCAGCCCGAACAAGCGGTACCGGACGCCGATGAGCAACGTGCAGGTGAAAGTCATGAAAGCGTTGTTCGACGACTACAAGACACCGACCATGGGCGAGTGCGAGATGCTCGGCCGAGAGATCGGCCTGGCGAAGCGCGTGGTCCAGGTGTGGTTCCAGAACGCCCGGGCCAAGGAGAAGAAATACAAATTGCAAACGAAACAGAACCAAGAGCTGACCGGACCGCCGGACGAGTGCAAGTACTGCCGGTTCAAGTACACGCACAAGTACTCGGTGCAGGATCACATATTCACCAGCCGGCACATCGCCCTGGTCAAGCAGCACGTGGAAAGTCGCATGTCCGTGTCCGACATGTCCGGCAACTGTAGCGACAGCGATTTCACGGTGCCGCCCACGCCGGGCGACCCGCACAACAACAACTTGCCCAACCAACAAGTCAACCAGCTGCAGATGCTCCAGCTGGCCGGTCTCATCGGACAGTCGCCGGTGGCGCAGGCCGTGGCGATGGCCACCATAGCCAAGCTGGACGGCAAGGACCAGTCGCAGATGACCGCGGAGGAGCTGGCCCTGTTGCCGCATTTGTACAACCTGGGCGTCAGTTTCCAGCAAGGATTCATGCACCCGGGAACCGCCATGATGACGTCGCCAGGTCAGTAGTCAAAAATCAGTGTTTATTATTTTTATTTATATATATAAGTATTTACGTATATACGAGTATAAATTTTCACGCGTGTGAAAAGGGAAAACGTGGTTTTTTTTTTTTTCGACCGTTTCGGAAAAAATAATCGCGATTGTCTCCAGTACGATCGTATTTATCGAATAATATAATATAATATAGTAATACGTCTATTATTTGAATAACAACTGTCTGGGAAACGCGGCGTGATGGACAGCTAGGGGTGTGATGCGTGAACAAAAGTAAATTAATTTCATTCGGCGTGCAAATTGTGTGTGTGTGTGTGTGTGTGTGTGTAAGTCACTCGCATACGCGCGGTGAGGAATATCCTTTGGTGGGAAGAGTGAGCGAGAGAGAGAGAAAAAGAAAAATAACACAAACGAGAATGGGCGCGGAGAGAAATTCTTTCATGATCCGATTGATATTTTTTAATGAAAAGGGTTCTCCGTATCGAACGTATCATCTACGTCACACAATGCGCGCCGCGTCGGAATCGCTGGGGTACGTTAATTCTGGAAACAATGTCGTACCACCGCGCCCCGGCAACAGTGTGTGTGTGTAGAGATTATTACAGAAATTCGTTACGTCGAACGTGAAACCGGAGAAAGGAACATCTCCCCAAATAAAAAACAAAAAAAAAAAAAAAATCCGAAATAATAGAACGTTTCTATATGGGTGTATGTGTTTTTAAAGGTTTCCCTCATATTTTCGGCCGGTACAATACGCGTGTGAGGTACGTTTTTCATTGTTGTGCGTGTGTTCCACGTTGCCCCGTTAAAAGTATAAAATTCGAGAGCCAATAAACGGCGGCGGTGACGATCTGATACTGTACATGTATATGTATAGGGTGTATATGCGCCGTCTTTTGTAGTATTTTTCGAGAACGATTTCGAGTGCGTCCGTGTGTCTGCGAGGGCTCGTTACGCTGTGCGCGCGCGCGCGCGCGTGTTTTTGTCACTCGAAACTGTTTCGCTGCCGCCGCGAGAGGTCGTAGGCGTGAAAAATCTGTGGTGCGACCACCTGCGAAAACTTTACGATCCCAACACAACAATACGTATTCCGTTCGTACGCGCGGTTTTCGGGAGCGCGGGCGTGATATTGGTTTTTGACTAGGGGTGGTGAAATATTAATTCCACTTACGTGCCCTCGCCGCCGCCGCACCGCGTGCGATTTTACCCGATTTACCGCCGTTATTACGTTCTCCTTCCTCTCTATATTGTCTACAAATGAGAAATTGACGTAGTAGTCCATAACTACGTATACCATATATATGTGCGGTGGCAAATGAACTTCTCTTTTTCCTCGCCTCCCCCCCGCGCGCGCTAGTGTGTGTTTACCAGCCGTTCGGTATATATATATAACCGCCGGCGGCTGTGGATAAGTAGGCGGCGGTGTGTTTTAAATGAATGGGACTCGGACTGTATAGAAACGGTATGAAAAGAGTGAACGAAAATATTTTATAAACCGGCACAAAAGTGTGTTGTTGTGTGTGGACTCGAACGCCCGCAGACAATGACCGGCGCGCGATGACGACGACACCTCGGCGGCGTCGTCGTCGTTGTGGGAATCGCGTTTAGACCGTATTAGATTTATTTTAATTTACTTTTCCGTTTGCGTCTTTTTATTATTTTGTGCATGCATTATTATTATTATTATTATTATTGTTATATTATTATTTCGCCGTTTGTTTTATGATTTATATTTATTTATTTTTTCTTTTGTTTTGCGCTTTTTTTGTAGGATAGAAATGAGTGATAAATGAGCTATAAAAACGTAAACATTATGTTGTTCCTCGAAAAAAAACACCGCAAACACACGCACGCAAGAGATGTGGGCGCCAACGTTTTTCACCGTTTTTTTTTTTTTTTTTTCTCTATTAATTATTTTAATATTATATATTATTGTCATGTTGTGTTTTGATGACGATCGGAAACGAGTGTAACGAGAGTAGTGCCCGTCGTCGGTTTACTCATCGCACGAGGTTAGTCCTAGGTATAATAATAATATTATATACAACACGAATGTATCTTTTCTATACGTGTTTATGTTTATTGGATCAGACGGGATCCAAACGATTATCGTCGTCTTGTAATTTATAATTAATTTAACATTTTGTAAAACGAATAATTCTGTTTGTAATTTTACAAAAAAAAATTGAACAAAACAAACCGCAGTAAAATCGACGGATATAATATCGTCGTCGCGTGTCGTCGGACATTTTTTTAAAATTTTTTTTTTTTTTAATTATACATGTATACTTTGCCAAGTGTCTGACCGTTTTAGATATAATTTATTACCTAGACAAATGTGATATTTTAGGTTATTTATAATTATTTGGCATTTGACTATATACGCTTGTTATTTTTTATTTTCTATTTATCTTTTTTTTCGTAATGTAATTTCAAAGGGCTTTCGCCTGTTGTGAACGCAATGCCAAAAAAAAGACTCTTATCATAATGTTGCCCATTATTGCCACCCTTTCTCCTCACCCCCCCCACCCCCTCCTCCCCCGGCGTGGAGAGGGTAACTATAAGCTCTAAGTAATAATATATAGGAAAAAAAAAAAAACCGGAGGGCCAAAAAAGTATTTATTCTTTTCGCGTTAGTCATCGACATCGCGTCACGTGTATTATATACAACTCGCTACGGTATAATATATTTCATTATTTTATTTTTTTTTTATATTTGTTTCGTTAAAATTAAATTTTATAATCGAATCTCCTAATACGATTTATACCATGATCCCACCAAAACCACCCTTGATCGCTGCGAAACGGCGGAGAGCCCTAACAATAAGACTGTTTATATAGCATATAACGCAAAAGACATTTCTCGCGAATTTTCCTCGACTTGTGTAGAGTTTTCCATCAAACGGATTCCATATATACACGCGTATATATACGTATTTGTGTCACTTATTTTTTTTTTCACACGTATATATATTATTATAATTAATATCGTAGTATACTCTATAATCGACGTTATAGTAGTTGTCGATTTTGTTGTGCCTTTCTCCGATGAACGTTTTTTTTTTCACGAGAAGATAATAATTAATAATAAATTGTTTTTTTTTTTTTTTATGTCCTTGTTGGTGTACATAGATATTATTACGTGTTAATGGTTAATATTATTAAAATTAATTTACGGACAATTATTACGAATAAATATTTATACGAACGTATGAAATGTTATGATATTATATCAATGTGTGTATATGATCTAATATAAATATTTATACGTCGTCGTGTCTCATATATATATATATATATATATATTATTATATATGATATTATAATATACAGTTAGAAATAATGTATGAATTTTATTTTTAAGTTTATGTTTTGACTGTTAATATTAGTTTAACGAAAAATAATAATAATAATAAAAGAGAGAAAAAAAAAAACCCAAAAAAAAACAAAAAAAAAAACAAAAAAAAAACAAACAAAACAATGTCGTCCCCGCGGCGACGTCGATTCGCCAGTTGCGTATTCTACTTGTGTGTGTGTACAAAAACGACGCGTGTGAGTATGCACATTATTTATTATTACGTGTATGTTTAACGATTTACATATTGTATAAATTTAATTTTAATTTTTAAAACAAAAAAAAAAAACATCGGACTAACACATAGGATAGAGCAGAGAGCTGAGAGCCCTTGCGCGAGACGCATAATAATAATATTTTGTAATATATTATATATATATATATTTTTATTTTTTTTTTCGTCTCATCTTATAGATAGATAGATTGATAACGCATAGAATTGCGTTCTGCATTCGAATAAAATGATTATTATTATATTTATTTTTTTTTTGTCGATATAATTATAATTATATTAGTTTTATATTTTACCGGAGTGAAAATAAAGATCCGCGAAAAGCAAACGAATAACGATCATACACGCAAATCAAGTTCTTTTTTACGTTTTGTATAGTTTTTGTACGTTTTATTATTTTGCGACATTATTTATTTTGCCTTTTTCGCGTTTTCTATGTGTGTACATTATTATTATTATTATTATTATTATTATTATTATTATTATTACATTACTATTATATTAACTACTACGATGATTATTATTATTATTATTATTTTTTGTATGCGATCGAGATAAACGAATAAAAAGGAATCAACAAAATATACCGAAATATTCGAAAAATTTACATACAGAGTTTTATTTTATTTATTTATTTATTTATTTATCTATTATTTTTTTTTTTGTTTTTTTTTGTGTGTGTGTTTTGCATGTTCGCAGTTGGATAATGTCACGTCGCGCGCGCGCTTCTCGTCGTTTGCGCCGCGCCGTGGCGCTTTCTTTTATTTTATTTATCGTGAAATTTATGCAGCCCGTGCCCCGTGCTACGGTGGTGTGTCGCGCGAGCGCGGTGTCGGCCCACCGGATCCGGCGGCGGACGAACAAATCGCGCGACACCCGCGCGGAAAAGGGGTCGCGGCGTCTGGGGATTGGCTGGCTCGTGCCCGGGACATTTGCATGATCGCGTCGAGGTCCGGCACGGGTCGCCGCAAAGGCCGGAGGAAGAGTGGAGAGGACGAAAAGGAAACCGGGTGGATGGCGGTTGGGGTCGCCGCCGAGTACACGTCACGACACACACACACACGCGCGTGCGGCGAAGAAAAATAAATTATAATTTGCCATTGTGCACGGGCGGGCGAGTAATAAACTCGCGCGCGATTTGCATATACGTACCAGAGGAAGGACCCTCCTCTGACGTCCTGCGGGCGTACCCCGTGCACATCCTGCGACGGCGCGGGAAAACGCGGGGACGCGAAAGAGGAAAACCCCTTTTTTTTTTTTTTTTTATTCTATTCGTAATCATTATTATGATTATTGTAATGTATTCGGGCTCGTGTGCGTACGATAATGTATACAATATATTTAAATCGGGCGCGCCAAACAACAAATTTATTTATTACAAACGCTGGCGGTAACCAGTTCGCCGCCGCCGCCGCGGTGGAAACGACTAGACCGCGCGCGCGCACACGATATTATTATGTCATCGCGTCCCCGAACCGCTTGTAACGAAAAGAAAAATAATACACCTATAAATGTGTACATATTATAAAAACGACGAGCCAGACGGCGATACACGCGCGCACAATAACGGCTGCGGCGGCAATAACAATAACGATAACCGACCGACGACGACAATAATAATAATAACCGGGATAACTGAACCGTGGTACTGGTGGTAGTCTTGCTGGTAGTTAACTATACGTGCGTGCGCGTGCGTAATATCTCTTTACGGGTGTGTAATATACCTGTGAAACGACGTTACGCGAGGGAACTAATCGTTTTGTGTATGTCGTCGTCGTCGTTGTTGTTGTTGCGTCGGCGTGGGTAGGAAAAAAATCTCTCGGAAACGCCATTGAACGCGAGGAAAATTAAAAGAAAATAACGTAGAAGGAGTAGGAAAATATTTTATGTGAGTGGATGAAAAAAATTGTTATGACGTAACGCCGCCGGTCAGTTTATGGTCGCGGTGAAAGCGAGGGGGCCCCCGTCGTCGGTGGTATTTTTTTCGTTCGCTTGGACGACGTTTTTCTTCCTGCCGAAACGCGTATATACACGAGAATACATGTGCGTACTGCTGTATTATTTCGACGATAATCGCGTTCAAGGATATCATAACGTGGTCGTCGTCGCGCAGGACGGTGAAAAAACGACGACCGCCGACGTGTGGTAATAATAATAATAATATGACGACGGCGCGTTTGTTCTCTTTCTCTACGCGATGTGTGACGGATAATCGTTTCGCGGCAGTAACGACGACGACGACGACGCGAGATTCAGACGCATAAAGAGAGATTTTGATCGAAAAAGCCAGAGCACGGTAAAATCTTTCGACGCGTTCTTGTTCGCGCGAGCAAAGTCGAATTTCTTTTACTTTGAATTTTGAAAAACGTACGCGTTTTCCGATCCTAAGAACGGATGTTTTTATTTTCATAATTTTTTATAATCGCGATCAAATTAATTAGAAATCAACTTCCCGGAGAATTCAAGTTGCCGATTTCATTTTGCCCGTTTTTCTTTAGTCTCGCTTTCAAACAAATACCTCTACTATATATTACTTACAAATATATAGTTTAAAATTACATTTTTCAATAATTAGCGTGTTTAGAATGACATTTGTAGGGGTGGTTCGATATCATAAAGAAATTGTTTACATTTATTTCGACTTTGCCGTCGATTTTTATTAAATTTCGATTAGATTATTCGTGTAATTTACAACGGCATAATACGTAGGTGTAGGCATATATTTCGTCTTTGAATCGATTTCCGTCGTGTTTTTCGGTGGCAACGACGAGCGATGGGAAATCTCCTCGCCGCCGTCTTATACAGTGGGTCTTTTGGTGGAAGATCGTGTTGTTCGGGAAACGTCTCTCGCGCGGGGCATAGTTATTAATTCAACGCGCAGCATTAAATAATAACGAATCAATTACAAACGGCGGCGGCGGCGGCGAGCGATTAATCGGACCGAAAACCAGTCGTTCCGTATCGTCGGCGGAGGGCGAGGCGGGGATTACATTAAAAAAAAAAAAATATCGAAACCGAAGAGAGGAAAGAAAGAAAAAAAAAGAAATAATAATTACAATATCAATGGGTTTCCCGCGACGAAAACCGCAACGGCCGCCATAATATTTTACGTGTGTTGCGGTCGTCGTCGTCGTCGTCGCAGTCGGAGTCGCCGTCGCAGTCGTACATAGTCGTCGTCGCGCGGAAAAACAATCGAATACGTGAGAAATACACGAGGCGGCGGCGGCGGGTTCGTACGAATAACATATTATATTATACAAAATATACTACTTCTATATTTTTAACGACGACGTTTCTACTGGGAAGGGGCTAAAAAAAAAACACGGCGGCAGGAAATTATAATCTCCCGATAAACCCTAATTATTATTACGGTTTTTTTTTTTTTTTTCTATCCTCGATTCGTCTCTCCACCACGTATCGCATTATATCTCATACGTGTATATACGAGTTTGGTTTCGTTTTAAACGAGATCTCTTTCTCTCCGCATTACAACACACACGCACACGCGCAATACGAGGACTCGCGTAGCCGCGCAAAGACCTCGGACACACACACACACACACACACACACACACCCGGGTAATGGACCGAAATTACACACGTACTTAATGTTTACCCGAGTGATTAGAAATCCGCCGCCACGTTGGGTTTTTGTGTTCGCGTCGGTAACAGAGTAATAATATCTATAATAATACAACGTCCCGCGCGCGCGCGGGCCAGATAAAAAGCGGCGTTGCGGCGTACCACGGAAATTATATAAAAAGGTACCTACACACGGACGGAATTTAATTCCACGCCGGCCGCCGTCAGACGATTCCGCCGCGTCCATATTTACGAGTATACACATATATACGATTAAATAATAATAATAATAATTTCTCTCTAATGAGCGTCGGCCGGCCGGCCCGGTCACCGCGTCAATTATAATTTATAATATATATCGTACAGGTACGAGACGACGGCGGCGACGACGACGACGACGACACACGCACGCGCGAGCGTGTCTCGTATGATGTACGTAATGCCGCGCGCTAGACTGCCGGGTCGATTATAATTCGGTTTGTTTTTTTTTTTGTTTTCTATCCTTACCCCGTTTGCCGGAAAGACGGGTAAAAAATACGGATATAATGTGGAAAAAACCATTTCAAAAACACAAATATAACCCGTCGTCGTCGCCGAGAGTTTTTCGAGTATATTAATTATATTATTGCCGCGGCGGACGAGACGAAACAACGGCAGTACACATACGTCCGTCGTTTCGCACACTACAAACATGTGATTCGATCGATGGGACGACGCGCAACTCGAACCCAACCGTCGGTTTTTCAATTGCACGTGAAATTTTGAAAAATATCAAGCGCAAAACCGAGTTCGTCGGCCGCGCGATGATGAAATCAAACTACGTACCTACTTCGTCGTGTTTAACGACGAAAAAAAAATGATTAGGTTTTCGGCCGCCCACTATCCGGACGAGACGATCGTCGTTCCAGAGTGGAAAACAAACGAACAAAACGAATCGTCGATGTGTCTGGACATACGAGTATAGGGAATAGGGCCGAGGAGAAATGGATAAGAACGAAAGTCGCTGCGGATTTTCTCCGCGTTTGTCTTTATAACAGTCTCGTTCGTCGTCGGCTAATCTTTCAGTCCGAAATACTTTCGAGCGATCGCTTTTAACTGGGGGAAAAAAAAACGGACCGTGTTAAATTTCCACCGGCAAGTGCGTCTCGTCCGGCGGCCCCGTCCAGTTCAGGCCTAACAAAGGTCCCGGGCGCAGAGTGTCCGAGTGCGACAGAATATATGGAAACCGGCAATAATATTAGTTTCACAGACACGAACAACGGCAGGCGGGCTTCTTCGCACGGGATTAAATGGGTTGAAAATCGGAATGACAAGTCGGGCGTGTCGCTCTCCAGTCTCGGGAACCCGTGCGGCATTCACATATTATTGTATTTTGTAGACGAACGCGCTATAAATAACGTCTAGATAACTCTGCGGGGCGATCCGAATGGTCGTCGATCACGTTCGCGTTCCCATATTGTGTTCCGTTCGATCCGAGACGCCGCGCGTCCTTTACTTCTTCTGTTTCATTCTTTCCGTGCGTTTATAATAACGCGACGTACGGTAACCGGTCCGATTCGAAAAATAATGCGATTGTCCCCGCCGCCGTCCGGCGGCGCGGGATCGACAGAAACGTGCGGCAGACAATGGCCACGAGCGATCTCACGCGCCGTTTTCGAGTAACATAACATAATGGGTTGCTGCTGATGCCCGGGCGCGAACCGATTTCCGGGGACCGACCGGTGAACACGATTTTCGTAACGTTTTGTAATCGAGAGCGCGGACAGAGGAGCGACGAGGCGGGGGACGAGGACGACTACGGCGTACGAGATTTCTCGATCGGATTCACGATCCCCGCGGCGCGGCGCGGCGACTGTCATGCCCACACGCGTTTCTAAACGTTTCCGATGTTTTTCCGTTACGGCCGGAGCATATCACGTACAGCGTAATGAAATGTTATATGTGATGAAACAACACACGATATCGCGTGATTTCGCGCACTCGCTACGTAACGTTTGAACGGGCAGGACCTGCGGGCCGGGCCGGGACCGAAAACTCAAACGCCGCCGAAATCGGTCGTCGTCCGGTTCACGAAGACGTCTGTCGGTCAAGGTCCGTTCGCGAGTTGACGTCCGTGCGCGCGAATCGATCGCTATCGTCACAAGCGCCTCGGGTATTGCTCGTCGAGATAATAAAATCGGATGGCGACGGTGCGTTTCCGCGAATACACGCGGTCTCCGTCGGGGTCGCGCCTTCGCCGAGTCATTCTGCCAAAAGCGGTCCTCGGTCGTTCTCCGGGCCGAAAACGTTTGCGACGACGACGGTTTCGATGTTTTCACGATTCTACATGAAAACACTGGGTTTTCGCCGTTCGTATCGATATATTGCCGTTAAACACCGGGGGTTTTTCAGCGCGACGACGTCCGCGTAACGTCATCACGCGAACATAATAATTTATACATCAGTGCGCATTACCATCGATTTTATAATTTAAACTCAGTCTGTAACATAATATAATACCAGGAGCTGCCAAACGGTCGATCGCGATCGATTTACCGCGATACTATCATATAAATACAATAGCGGTAACTAACCATTCGAGAGTATTGGAAGGGATTTCGACCGTTTCTCGCCGGACAAGCCTACTAATAATCCAGTCGAGTCCCTCGATTATTATCGTGCAACTAGTTACGTGAAACACGTTATTATCGCATTGTGTCGCGATACCGGACGGTCGCCCGCATCGGGATCGTCATTTAATTCGTCGTGAATTGAACGCACAAAATCTGTACGCGCGCGCGCGCGCGCGCTGTGACAAATTCTCCGCGCGCGATTCGTCCGTATCGGCGGCGGGCGTCCATTTGTTTCGAAACGGGCGAGAGAGAAAAAAACGCCGTCCACAAACACAATTAGAAGAATAAAAAAAAAAAAACTACCTACAATATTAATTGAAAACCAATCACGTCTCCGCGGTTCCGTCTCGGCTCTCGGATTTCCGATTGTCGTCGCCGCTGCCGCCACCGCAAGAAGTCCTGGCAGTGTTTCGTCGTAATTTCGGAAGGACGAATCGTCGAGATTAATAAGTGATGACTGTTTTTTATCTGTTTCTATTATTTTCACGGAGAAATAGAAAAAATACTCCGTTTTAACTGCGGAGCACGCCATCGGGCCGCGCGAGTCCGTCGACCCGGCGTGCTTTACATATTATACAGTATGGCAATAATATAACATGATGTATCGAGTAATTATTACGTCGCACGTATTATATTGTTATTAAAATAATGTATATAGTACCACGCGAATAATCGGAAACGCGTCCGAAGAAGAATGAATATTATTTATTTTTTTTTCCATTTTTAAAAAGTGTTATTGTAATATGAAAATAATAATCGAGTAAAGCGCCGGAAACGTCGTGAGTTCAATCCATCATCGTCGTCGTGGCGGCGACTGGTCGTGCAAACTTTTGGAGTGAGACGACGAGCGGCGTGCGGAGAGACAGAGAGCTCTCGAACTACGACGACAGCGTAAATGAGTAGCGGGCGGTAAAAATATATATATACGTATATAATATACTATGCGTAACGGATTTTAATAATAGACCGATGGCGTGACATTGTGCAGCAGATTGGCTTTATTTTTTTTAAAATTTTTTTTCGAACGCGCGTGCGCGTTACCTATTTAATAGATCCGGGGGGGGGGGACCCGAGTCCTTCTCCGCGAAACACACGTCGTCGTATCGAACGACGCGAGCGTAATAATAATAAACCCGTAGCGACGGAGAGAAGGCCACCGATATTTCCCTCGCAACGTCGGATAAACGAAAAGTCTACGGCGATTTCACCCGACACGATATTCGGTTAAGCGTGTGTATATTATGTACGTGTGTTAGAATAATAATAATGGAAAAAAAAAACGAATTATCGCGTATTCGAAATAATCGCGTGTCGGACGATTAAAATAAAAAAAAGAGAAAAAAATAATAATAATAATCGTAAAAACGTCGGTCGCGTCGTTCCCATCACATTCGCGCGCGCGCGCGCGCGCGCACACACACAAACACACACAATCCGTTCGTTTTTCCCGTAATATAATATCACGTGCATCCCGCGCGAACTCGAGTAAATCACGCGCCAGTCGTCGTTCAAACAATGGGCAATTTGTATATTATCTGTGTGTGTGTGTGTGTTTGGAAACTAAAATAATAGTAATAATAATAAAAACCGGGTAATTACATCGCGTAATTCGACGTAATTGCGACGGGTTTTTCGTGCAGAACACACGATCGACTCGCTGCAGCGGTGCAGTCCGGACGGTACACTATACTATCTCTATATTATATATATATTCATGCGTGCGACTCGCGAAACCCACGCGATTATTCGTGTATAAGTATACGAAATGTACACTTATACACGGTTCGATGCCACGATCAGAGCCGTACGATCGATCGTCTCGAATTATCTCGGTCTAAATAGATTTTGCCGGTTCGAGTTTCGGACCGTCACGCGCATATTATTGTACGTGTCTCGCGTCGAGGATCGGTAAGGAACGGCTCTGTCGCGCGATCGATCCTTTATTTGTCACCCGATGGGACAACCTACTTCGAAAACGCAGGGGCCCCCATTTGGAAAGCGATTTCTACCGCGAATTCCGGCCGAAACTCGTCGCGTGAAGCGTTCGCGTTTCTCACCGCAACAATGTCATAATATAGCAATCGTTACGATTTGCAAAAACAACCGTTGTTTTTTTTCCTGCGTTTTCGTCGCGTTCGTATTCATACACGTGCACGCGCATATACATACATATCTCATACGGATATCCCTCGGAGTCTGCGTCAGTGCCAACGCGTACGAGGACGGACAAAATGGCCGCGTGCCGCCCATTCATGTGCGCGCCGTATATATGCACAGCGCGCGCACACACCCGCGCCCGTCGGAGAAATATCCTTTCGAGGCCAAAGTTCGGCGGCGTGTCCTTCTCCTCCCCCTCGCCCTCGTCTTCGTCCTCCGATATATTATAATAAATCGTGTGCGTATTGATTTTGTAAACATATATTATGAGCTCGCGCGTTTTGTTCATTTGTTAACGTCGTCGTCGGCGGCGGCGGCGGCAGATAATAATAACGGGTCGGATATATTATACAATATTATTATTATTATTACACGACACGCGCGCATACATTATCGCGCCCGTGTACTCGCGTATATAATATGTAATTCGATAATGAAATTTCGATTATCCGCTCCCGCAAACATGATGGCGGCGGCCGCGGGTCTATTTTCACCCGTTCTCGATCGCGCGCGAAACAATGTGTGTCGTCGTCGTATTTATTATTATAACGTATATCGCGAGCCGCGTGTGTGTCGTCGAGTGCTGCTCTGCTGCGGCGTACATTATTAATTCCACGTATTATTATTGAGTGTGTACTTTTTAGCGACTGCATCCCGCCGGTGGAAGGGATAGGTCGAGCGCGCGCGCGTATACACGACGTAGCGGATCAGGGAGAAGACAGAGAAGCGCGCGGCGGGAAAATAAAAAAAAAAAAAAAAGAGAGAGAGGTCGTCGTCCAATTAGAGTTCGATTGTATACGTGAATCTCGTCTCCGGGTCTCGATAATAGTGTTTAATGAACGATATCGGTTATGGAAAGAGTTGTTGATGAATAACCCCCGTCCTCTCTCGTCCCGCACGTTCGTGCCGCCGCCGGTGGCGGGGGGCTGCAGGTCCCGCAGCTGCGTCGACACACGTCTATTAGATTAATTCGAAACGAGAGAGAGAGAGAGAGAAAGAGAACACACAGTGTAGTAACCAGCTCGGATATATCACTTCGTACTTCAGCTCTGTAGAGCACACAATATTATAATATCGTACGTCGAATATGTAACTAATTTATAACAACAACAATAATAACGATTCGGATTTTAACCGTTGTCGACGACGCGTAGGTATATTATTATTATTATGAGACGTACAACTGCTGCAGTATAATATTATGTGTATCCGAAACGCCGAACGATAATAATAATAATAATAATATGTAGAGTCGCGTCCTCCGCGGCGCAAGGTTAAAAATCCGTGTGGCCAATGGTTAATTACGGTTAAGTGTTGGACGTTATAACACGGTACACCGCATTGTACGCCGCGGCCGCCGTAGTCACAATGGGTTTAGGAAAATATTATATAGGTATAATACCTCCGTGTATCGCGTTATATCGAAAAAATAAAACAGAAGAAAAATTTACTTAATACAAAAACTTCAAACGTTAAAGGTCGTCTGTGGATAGGATAACCTTGGTTTAATTACAAAAGGTGTCGCCCCGCGCGCATACAAAATACGCATCGTATATATGTATTGTATGCGGTTCGGCCGTCGTCGCATTGTGTCCGATTTCTATATAATATATATTATTTATGATAAATTAGTGAGAGTCTGAGTAAAATGCGCGTTCGTGTGTAATATATAGGTATATACATCATAAATAATAACGCGCAAACTCGGGTTTTTTATTTTTTTTTTTTTTTTGTCTTTGTAAGTATGCGAATGAAAAACACGCGTAATCGGGCAAGGTCGGGTCGATTTTATTTATTTATAAGACGAAATTTGCATACGATTACTCGACTCGGTCGCAAAACGTATATATATATATATACCTACCCTCACGCCTACTATTCCACTTACCCTCGTACACGTGGGTTAATAATACGTGCGCGATGACACGTTATCGCGTTATTAGAGGCAATTTAAGACGTGTTTCAGCTCGGCGATGGAATTCGCCGGTAGGTTTTTTTTTTTCTTTCTTTAAATTCTCAAAATACCTATTATATACGCGTGTGTCGCTCAGTTCAAATGTGCCGCAATCGCCGTCGTCGCCCATGGACCGAATCGTTGGCGATCTTTTCGTTTTTAAATCGTGTTCAATTATATTTCGATGGGCACAAATATTCGAAATTGATAAATTGCTAAAACGACGCGCGCGCGCGCGCGCTCGCCCGTTTTTTCACAGCTCCGTAATACGAGGTGTAATCAATTTCGGAATGTCAATTATCTTTTTCGCGCGTAATAATATAAAATAAATTTTAATAGAGAGAAAAAAACGTAATGTATGTGCTATAGTTTTTTTTTTTTTACTTCGATTTTTCACCGGTCATTATTACATCTATTAGAGAATAATTATTACGAGGGCTAGAGAAAAAACTATGTTAATTTCCATTAACCGCTTTCTATATTATATTCTATTATTTTTTTTTTTATCGAAAAAATAAATTCCCAGTCCATACATAATCGACATACACGTCGCGCGCCGTGTGATGCAACCTGCCGGCAATAATTTACGCGCGCCAAACGTTTTAAAACCCATTTGAAACAATTGCTATATCATATGAAATCGCGATTATTATAAATTCGACGGTTGAAAACCGTTTGTTGACGTACGTTTTCGAACGAACGGCGGGGGCGTTTTCGAGATGATTTACGGCGGATCGGCGGTAATATTTGTCGAAAAAATACCAGTCGATCGGACACGGGCGCTATCGCTTTTCCCGTTGTCGCGAACGATGATGAATTCTACGCGGAACGGGGTCAGATCGAACGACGGCCGTTCTCGGCGTTTGTGGCCGCGGTGTAAATGAAACAGACACGCGCGCGTGTGCCCGTCGTCGTCGATATCGATCGGTGTGTGTTATTTTATAATCGTCGCGAGTCGGAGATATCGAGAAAACGAAAAAAAAGAAAAACCGCACACCAGAGACGCGCATAAAAAAACATCGCGTTATCATAATAATAATAATAGTTATAAAATTCATACGTTTGAAAGCCGGCGAGCGCGGTATATGGAAGTGGGGCACACGTCCGCGCGCATATAATATAGGTAATACGTATTATGTACGATATAAATTATAATAAATGGGCTCGTGTCCTTCCGCCCCGGCTCGTTCGTCGGCCGGCGGCGGCGGGAAACGATGCCGCCGCCGCCGCCGCCTCCGCCTTATACAGAATCGCTTGTTATCTACATCTTTAAAAACACATCGATATCGTGCGCGAAAAACAGAATAAAATAACGCGTCGCTCTACGTCTAATTTACAATATTGGCACTGCATAACGGCGGAATATTTCAAATTGCTCTCGGACGCGTATTTCGAACGTTATCCACGTTTGTACCCGGCGCGAGGCCGGATTAAGACCGCGGGCCCCGGGTCGAAAATCGAAAAATCGTCAACCCCGGCCGTGTTATTATGACGTGTCCGTTGCAAATTGACGTCACACCGTGTGGTAATGTTATGCGCGCGGTCAGCAGAAAACTTCAAAATCATTGTCGATTAGAACCCGCACGTTTCGCGAGCGCCGTTCCGAATACGTATATTACACAGTCGTGAAAACACTTTTTCAACAGAGAAACTCGTCCATACATGTACATTTTTTTTTTATCATAATTTTGATTTGTCGCGATCGTGTCAGATTCTTTCGCAGCTTCACGCTATATGATCCTTTCCGATCCGGCCTTCGTCCTGCAGATCGGCCGCGGTCGCCGAAAGTACGAGCACGGCCGAAGGCGAATATACGACGATATCGCACAAAACGAGTGTTTTTCTCGGCGGTGTGGTGGTGGTGGTGGTGGACGAGATAGAGATCGCCGACCGAGATTTCGGCGAGAACCGAGGGGCGGGGACAAAACACGACGACGTATGTAATGATAACGTTATTGTAATACCGAAAAAAAATAAATATTTTACACGCGTTTATATATGGAAATAATAAACCATAACGATTTATCGCATTTGCACATTATTATTATTATTACGTACACATAACGCGCGCGACCGGCCGGCCGGCCGGTGCGGCGTTTTTCTCGTTATTAGAACGAAAAACATGCGCTTTCTCCGCCAATGTGCTAATAACAAAAAAACGATATTGCACACACTCTCACTACTACTAATACATAATAAATATATATTATTATGTATTGCATTGTCTTTGCCAGCGGAATGAGATAAACGCGCGACGATAGGAGAAAAGAAAACGCGCGGTGTTTTAATAATTGCAACGGACCAGAAAAACCGCCGTGCTGCGGCCCGTTTCATATTAATTTTTATTACTCTGCCGACGAAACGATTGCGGCGAATCATTTGTTCGGGCATCGATGTCGCTCGAACCGACGACGAGTCGTCCAAGTCGTTCGTTCGCTCTCGCCCGTGACTGCGTACGTACGTTCTCGTATATTATGTTTCACGGATTTTCCTTTTCGATTTTCCCCCCCCGCGTTATATTGTGTAACTATGATTATGTAATTACTACAATACTCCTCGTTTGTCGCAAATCGTATTATACGACTTATTATTTCGGTAATGTTTGTCGATATTTTTATTTGGAGCACGGAAATCTCTCTATGCCGCCGAGTTTCGTCTACTCCATACGGTCGCATATAAAATCTCGAGGAAAAAAAAAAAAACACGATAAACCCGAATCTCGTCCTACCTATACTCCGGTATATTACCGATAAAATCTACGTACGTCTTCCACTGCGTTTCCTATTACTCCGCTCGTAACGCTCGTTTATAAAAATATACTAACAATAACGCGTACGGCGTAAAACACTAGGTATTGTCGCCGTCGTCTTTCTTATGCGCGCGCGTTTTTCAACAAACGTTCCTTAAAATCAAAAAAAAAAAACAAACGCACACTCGAGCACCCATCGTCGCGCGGCCCATTAGTCCCGCGATTATATATTATACATAACGTTTACGGCGGGTTATTAAATTTTTTTCAACGCCCGCCGCCGAAGACGTATATTCTCTTTCGGTCCTTCGTCGCGGTTTTTTTTTTTTTTTTTTACAAATTATACATTTTATTATGTATTATCATCGCGCGGCTCGTTTGTACGTCCTCCGATCGGGTAGCGCCCGTATATATATTTTAAGTTTATTCATTCGCAGTCGGGATAGTGTGAAAGGAAACAAAAAAAAAAATCAATTCGGTCGTTGAATCTATATAATAATACGCATATTACGTGGATGTGATTATTCACAGAGAGACAGAGGAATTTTTTTTCACCGACGTTTTGTTTTCCGCCCAATGTCGTTGTCGTCGTCGTCGTCGCAGCGTGATTTTCCACGACTTTTTTTTTTCTTCCCTATTTTTACACACACACACACACACACATATCTATAATAACGCGTCATAACACACACCCGCGCGGGCACATATTATTCTCGCGCGCGGGAGAACACTGCAGTTTGGCGTTTTCTTTTCTTCGTTTTCCGACTTCCGGTACGCCGTTTTCCCAGTCCACTGGCCCGATTTGTTCTCACGGCCGCCGTGTCGTATAACGTAAATCGATATTATGCTCGCGCGCGCTCGCGTTGAAAACGAACACTTGAAATATCGTCTATCGTGACTATACACTAACCGTACAGTCGATTCCAATACCCCAAACTGCTTCTAAAGATATCATACGCGTATGAGATGCCGTTTGCTGAAAATCGAAAACAAACGCAACTCGAAATCTGTGCCGGCAATCGTCGTGTTATCCGCGATCAAAACACGTATATCTACGCGCGGCTCTCGTGTCGTCGTCGCGACATTCAATCTTCGTACGTTTTTTCTTTCTACCGCGACGAAAAGGCCTTTAACGGGCGCGCGAACGACGACGCGGAAAACTCGTCGAGATGAGAGACGCGTACACGTAATAGGACGTGTACGCGCATATAATATAGTGTGTACGTACGACGCGCAGCATAAAATACATTCCTGGCGAGATTTTTTTTTTTCGCGCGCGCCGCAGCAGCGGATATACACTATAATAATATAAAGTCGTTCATAAAAACCCGCCGGCCGGTTTTGCACGTGTTGAATCCGAATGGATAAAAAAAAAAAAAAATCCCCCGACCCGACTTTGTGTTCGCGCCCCGTCGTCGTATTATATGTATCGTGAGAGTCGTGTGCTCGGCGCGTCGTTGGACTTTTGCCAACTCCGTCGGTCGATCGCATCGAACAAATAGGTTTTCTCATTATTACCGCGTATTCGTACACGGCATATACACATACACTACACGTTATGTACACGACGAGGAAGACGAGGGAACTTGTAGTGCGTTGTGTACACGTACCCCGGGTTATTGGTAACCCAAGAAAGCGCGGGGGAGGGGACGGGGAGAGAGAGAGAGAGATATATAGAAAACGCTCGTATATACGCCGTGTCTGGCCGCGACGCCGCCTCACGTGTTGGACGTCTTTATTTGTGTAATTAATAAAACGTTTTTTTTTTTTCTTCTCTTATTCATTTTTCACTCCCTTCGCGGTGTTTTATTTTTTATTTTTTTTTTCTTCCTCTC
The DNA here is from genome assembly GCA_948098885.1 of Drepanosiphum platanoidis. Taxonomy (NCBI): domain Eukaryota; kingdom Metazoa; phylum Arthropoda; class Insecta; order Hemiptera; family Aphididae; genus Drepanosiphum; species Drepanosiphum platanoidis. The sequence goes on along the minus strand of OX402530.1, from coordinate 20,785,051 downwards.
AAGTCGCCGCGTCTTGTACGCATATATACGTATATACAAAACGTCGCGTGTGTGGGTATATAATATTATCATATTATATAGATACGTTCGACGAGGAGACACGGTGCTAAATTATTATCGCGCGCGCGCGCGCTCGCCCGCCCGGTAAAATATAATATCGTCGCGCGCCAGGTGTGGCGATAGCTATATAATATACAATATACGTATATCGTATATAATATACCGTCTCGCAATACCGATCTCGCGGTCCTCGTCTTTTGTTGTTCTCTTCTCCGGTCTTGGCAATACGAGCGCGTTGAGATGGCGTAACGAGGTTTTCCGCGTGTAATAATAATTAGCGAAAACAATATGTATATAAACATAATGTGTGTGTGTGTGTGTGTGTGTGTGTGTGTGTGTGTGTGTGTATAATAACGAGTGTCCGTCCGTCTATTCCGAAAAAAAAAACAAAAAAAAAACGTTAATAACCGTCGACGTCGTTTCGGGGGGATAATTGCTATGGAAATTAACGGACGGCGGCGGTAGTATCTCTGCTGTATTTGGAGGGAAAACGTGTGTATGTATATATTCGTAAATGTATGATTTAATCGATCGGACACAGATCATTACGCCGCTGTCGGTTTTCGAGACGTTGCGTCATGTCCGCGTTTTAATGAAACGCGAGCGCGCGCGCGCGCGCTCGTTGTATATAATAATAATAATAATAGTAAAATAATAACAACACAACACAGCGCTATGCGATATCAGATTTATGTATAGAAATCGGGTATAGAAATTCGACCGTCACGTAACCGTTAAAACGAATTTTAACAGAAATTCGCTTTAAAATATAAGGCGCGCGCGTCGATCAATTATATTTTATCGATGGTGAAATCCAATCGGTACGAATCACGGCGATCCGGTACACAATCCTTTTCGATCCGAACTGTCTATGAGTAGCGAGAGTAGTTATAGGACGTGCGCTTCCCTCCCAATAGAACTAACGTGCTCGCGCGAGGACATTTTTCAACTTTTTCCATTGCAACGCAGTCGTTTCTAAATTCATTTTCGTTCGATTTCCACGATTGATAACTTTGAAACCGAAAACTCGAGACACGTTTTACAATGGAAGTTCCGAGGCGAGTCCCGCCGGTCACCACTGCGTAAAACGGCGAGTGAAACGATAACTATTCGCGCGTATATACAACCGTGATTGAATAAAATCGTCGACGGCTACATTTCGTCTATGCACAATAGATATTTAGTCAATGATGTGACGATTTCGTGTGCCGGAAAGATTTTACGTTTTAACGTTTCAATTCCAAAATAAATAATTCTAAATGATCTATGTGAATAAACGTATCGTGTGACGACGTTAACAGTTTGATTTTTTTATTAATTATCAGACAGGCAATGCAATTCATTATTATTACTGACAAGTCTCAACATAATATACAAAAGTATGAATCTAAAATCAAAGCTCGTACAAAAGTATTATATCACAAAGGCCTTTCAACAGAAAACGGCGTCAAGTTTTAACGACAATAATAATTGCACCTTTATGTAAAATATTAAAATATTCTGTGTGCGGCGGATATAAAATAATAATCGTAACGTAACGACAGAAATTCCATTCTCTATTTTTCTCTCTCGCCAACCCTTTACGTATGTATACGTATAAACCAAGTGTGCCCGACTGAACTATCAACGCACAGCTCCAACTACCAGACAAATTGGGCTAAAATTTATATTTTTTTAATTTTCGGAAACTTTTTTGTAATCTATCGAAACGCACTACTCGTATATTACACATTTTATTACACGCGATTATCTTTTGTCACCAGACCAAATCGATTGTTAGTTTTTTACTTTATCGCCGTCGCGTGACAGGAAGTACACAACCTTTTCAACCTCTAATGCTCCGTTATCGTATTATCTCGATCGAAGGGATTTTTATCGACGTAACCTTTTTGGTCATCGTATACGAGTACAAGGAGAATAGTACGTATTAGTAATTATTAACCTTAAAAATGTAACGTTTATGTAATTACGAAAATAATAACAATGATGATATAACAATAGTAATAATAATCAGTGTGTTGTTTACGTGAAATCGGAACAAGGCAAATTTATCGTCAGTTACGTAATACTGCGCGGCCAAACGAAAGCCGAACCGCTCGCGCTATCCCCGACCAATGGCAGCCGATCAGCGCGCGCAGACAGCCAATAGCGATCGAGTGACTTGCGAAAGTACAGAGACTTCCTAGAGAGCACAGCAGTGTGAGGACGATCAGTCTAGTGTTAACGACGGTTCGGAAAGCACGTCTCGGTCTCGGTTAAAATTGTTCGGTTACGTATTCTTCTCCGTAAATACAGTCGATTACAATAATAAAATATGTTATTATAATACTCATTTCGTTAAACTTTTTATCGCGATTCTTTTCTATCTCGATCGTTTTCGTCGCGAGTGATTTTTGCGTCCGTTATTTTATTTCACAAGCACGACGACACTGAAGCCCTCAGCGCCGCTGCAACCCACCGGGAGGCCGTGAGTAGTATCGATTATATATTTTATTTACAGTTTATATTTTTAGTAGGTTATTATTATTAAGTCTCGATCAGTAAAATTATTACGAAATTAATCGTAAACGTATTATTATTATAAATTCATACGACCGTGTGCGCGTGCGTGTCGGCACGGTTTTTTTTTGAATTTCTTTCGATTCGAGAATATCCAGGAAATCGTGTGTACGATAATATTCAGCACTTAATGCCTCGATACCCCTCCCCTCCCCCCGTCTTAAGGAAAAGTATAGATACATATTATATATTATTTATATCCCGGCCGTGTATACCACACGGTGTATATACACAATATATATATTATATTATTATTATTATAAAACCTCGACACGACCTTGGAACGCTCGCATGGGGGTGGTTACGACGACGGCAATGATGGCGATGCCATTAACTCGCGTACACACACACACACACACGTACACGTTTACGACGACGACTCGCGCTTTTTTTTATACAATGGACTGCGAGAGGATTTCCAGGTGCATCGTATATTCGGCTATATATATATACGGCTCTTGGATGCGTTCCGACGATGTTTGTTCTTCGCCGTGTTCCATTCTTCGTATTCATTCATCCGGGCCTAAGGTATTTTTCACCATTTCCACCCCTGCCGCACCACCACCGTATCTCATAATACCGGCCGTGCTGCCGATGACTACCTGCCCCCTCACACAAGCGCGTATTCTACCTATTACTGTATATATACGCGCGCATACCGTGTATATTATATATATATATATATATAAAAACACATAATACCGCCGCGTGTTAGCTTGTATTCTTTGTGACAGCCAAATGTGTGTGTAAGGCACGTACGTGTGTAGGTATAATTTTTTTTGTACGTTGCCAAAATATGTTCTCAATCCGCGGCCCCGTGTCCCCCCTTTCGACGTAAAACCTACCACCGCACGGGAGGCCTCGCAGAATACTTGCCTACGGCGAGCGCCGCGCCGAGTTTAATCGTATCACAGCTGTGTGTCAGCAGCGGCCAAATTTACTACTAGAAATATACTTCGCCTTCCATGAAAAAGTTCTTTTCCATCGGTTTAATTAAATTCGTACATGGAAATCGTCCGCGATCGACCGTTTGCCCTCCCCTGTTATTATCATACGTTCACGTCCGCGGACGAAAGCGAATAGTCGACGCACAGCGTGTGTCTAGGCGATTTTCCCGATGTCCGGTAACGTTTGCTGGAATCGATCGATTGTAAACGCAGCGCATTGCCTATTTTAAAACAATATTATACATTATGACAGAACGTTATTATTTTACGCTCGCGTCAGTTGAAATCGAATACGGTCGCGTGTATAATAATGTTTGCGCGCGAGATCGCCGAATTAGCGACGGTAAAGGAAAAACGTTTCGCACTCCCGCGATCGAGTTTTATTATCGCGACCGTCGTACCGAGACGGCGGCGGGGCAAACGGCGTTTGGAGCGGGAGGAGGATACACCTGAGAGCGACGAAATAAATACAACGTCGTCGGCCAGGGTTTCTGATGAGCGCGATAGAACGATACACGCCGTGCGTATTATATATATATATTATGTAGGACGCCCGGGAGAGAGAGTAATTGCGTTTGCTTTTTAACGCTTCACCGAGAAGGGGTTAGGCGAAATTTCGTTATCTGGACCTCGTACTAATAACGTATAAAAGAAGACGGGCGCGATAACGCGCGGCGGATAAACGCTCGGGCGTGCGGTGTGCGCGAGCGTGCGCGGCGGCGGCTATAAGGAGGCGACGCGACGGTCGTCGGTTTGCGTGGTGTGTGCAGCCGGGAAAAATGTTCGGTTAGTTTAACTTTGTTACGCGCGGATGTCCAATGATCTGTGATGCTGACACGTACTCGTCTACCTGTATATATATATTCTATAATATATCAATTTAATCCGACTCGCGCCTCGTCCGTCGCAGAAATATATATGTACGTGTACGTGTGCGCGATGCGACAGGGAGGGGGGGGGCGATGATAATTTAATTATATATTATATTCGGTGCGATGTGTGTACACGTATATATGAATGTATACTTTTAAAATTCCGACGGAAAAGTCCAATCGGATTTTCACGTACGAGTTTCGTAAATGAAAATATATCATATCTATACCGCGGTATATAATATATATATATATATATATATTCTCGTAGACGCGACGAGGAATCGCGGATAAAAGCGTATACGTATATTTTGATACGATGCGTTTGGGCAAAAGAGTTCACCCTCGTCCGCGCGCCGTCCCCGTCTTGCAGCAAAATGGCGTCCGAAAGACAATGCGGGACGCGCGCCGCGGGGACAAACGCGGGCACTGGCTGAAAATGCAAAAAGGGGCATTTGAATTATTATATTGTCGCGCGTTGTAGAAAAAAAATAAAACAAAATAAAAATGGCCGTTTTCCAGTGTCCGAGGGTGTGATAAATGTTCGCTTGCTTTTTTTCTTCTTTTTTACAATGGTCAACGAGAGAGAGACGCTGGCGTCGTCGTCGTCGTCTTCGTCGACGGTATGCGCTCGGTAATGAAAAAAAAAAACTATATATATATATATATACGTATGTATAAAATATACACCAGAGGGTTGTTTCTTTTCGTTTTTATTTCATTTTATTTTTTTTTTTTGTTCGCGAATTCATTGAAAATATTACACACTCCGCAGTACAATATATACTCATACATATATATATATACAAACGAGTCTTTGAAATAATTCGATACACGACAATAATATAACGACGGCGGAACTGCTGCGCACTGCATGTCTCGAATTTCTTCTGTAACAATCTACTGCGTTACATTTGATCGTAACGACGATAACGATAATAAAATACGCTCGCAATCATCACACCTACGATGAAAAAAATAAACAAATAAACACCGCGACGATTATATTGAATTCCTATAATTATTTATAGTAGTCTTGTTTTGTTTAATAATGATTAGTACCCATATGACTACTCGTCGTCACGGCTGTTATATACGTTTGTCTCGACCGTTGTTGTTTTTTTTTTTTTTTACTACTTTGTTGGCGTTCTAATACAATACCGTCGGTGAATTCGCTCTAGTGTTCGTCGCACACGACGTACGCGAATCGAGAATTGCGAAATCGTAATTTACCTCCAGACGATCGTCTCGTTGGACTGTGAAATAATAATAATTGTAATATATTTACGCGCGTTGACGAAAGCGGGGCGGAACGGTCGGGGTGAGTTTTTTTTTTAACAAATTGATGTCGGCGGGTAAAAGAAAGAGAATAGTAGGGAAAAAAAACCGGAGGATAAGAAACGAGCGCGCGCGTTAACCCGACGGGGTAACAACTTTTATCTGCAGCGAAAAAAAACCCATTTCCGACACTCGCCCCGGACTAATCGGCTGACGACACCCGCGGGAGACGGGAGGGTTTTTTATTTTTTTATTTTTTCTCTACTTTTTACTTTTTATAATGAGGGAAACGACTCCTTGGGCCGTTCTACCCGCCGCCGCCGCCCACGTCGATAGAAAAAACTTACATCTCGTATATATTGTATATACACACGCGCGCGCGCGCGCACACTCTCTCCTCCGCGCGTGGGGATCAAACCCTAACTTTATAACGTTCTTTCTTTCTTTCTTTTTTTTGAAAATCTATGCTCGTCCCTTCGAAGGGGACCGTTTCTTCCGGTTTGTCACTTCAATGCAGCGCGGCGGCATCGGATATATATATATATATATATATGTATATACACACAGTAGCCCTTTATTTTACTTTTTAAATAATAACGAGACCTATACCGCGCGAGCGCTCCGCCGCCGCCGCCTCGACTCGGGCGAGCAGGCGGCGGCGTCGTCGGGGAGGGAAAAAGAAATCAAATTCCCTCTTTGGGAGCGCTGCAACGCCAATTTAAAATCAAACACCCTCCGCCGCATAACATTTTTCGCTATTGGATTTTTCCTTTGCCGCTCCCTTTTCACCGTCGCCACTACCGCGTTCTCCTCCTCCGCGCCGCAGTCACTTCGCAGTATGTGTTTTTTATGTTTTTTATAATCCCAACAGCTCCCCGCCGTATACGCACGCGTATATACTCGTATATGTGTATGTGTGTGTGTATATATGTATAAAGCCGCTTGTTCGTGCGCGCGCGCGCGCGCGCGTGTATCGTCTTGCGCAAAGTCTTGCAAAGATATCGATCTGCAGACGCGGCGGATATTAATTTCAAAAAACGAAAATTAATGTACAGAAAACGTCTCGATGTATACGCGCGCGCGCGCGCGCGTGTGTGTGTGTGTGTGTAATATCGAAAGTCGGCATTATTATAAACAAGAGTTATTATAACGGGTACGCGCACACGCACACGAGATTTTATACGACGTATATAATACTATAATGCCGAGTCATAAAAACCGATACTCGGCGGCGGCGGCGGCGGAGCTCCCGATACAATCATAAATTACGGTTAATTTATACAAAGAAATATTTTTATTCATTCGTATTTTTATTTTCCTCGCCCGCCGATGCGTTCGCTATTAAAACGGGTAAAAAATAATAATACTTATTTTTCTTCTTCTTAAAAATATTTACGGCCGACTTAAAACCCATTGTCCGGCCGGGCCGCGCGCCCGAGATCGGAGGCGACAACCTGACACGTATACATACATACATATATATATATATAATATTCTCGTGTTGCCGCGTTCGTTTGGATATTTTATGGTGTTTTTTCTCTTTCTATATTATATATTATATACGCATATATACGTGTATACATACACATTACACGTACACACACGCGCGCACGGTCGTGTGTATAGACAACCCGCTCTTTTTTGCCCGTACATTGTGACTATATTATAATATATGTATATGTTTAGTATTTTTTCTCCAACTCGGTCTCCAGTTTTTTTTTTTTTTTTTTTTCGGTTTCGAAATTGTTTATTATTGTACGCATATGTGCGCGCGCGCTCGTGCGAGTGCGTCTGCGGACGGCGTATAAACCGAAGGCTCCCGGGGCGAAGGGTTTTTAGTATTTTTAATTATAACCCGAACGGCGAGTGAAAAAAAAAGTCGGTTCATTAAAAATACATTTTTATTTCGTTTCTCCCGCCTGCCGCGGCGGCGGCACCGCTTGACAACGACGACGACGACGACGACGACGACGACTACTACTACTACTACTACGCGACCGCGGTATAATAATAATAATATAGGTTCTTCGTACGAACGGTTTTATTTTTACAACCAGAACGTGATTTTATGTGCTCCCGAGCCCCACCGCGGCGTCCGGGTGCGCGAGGTGCGCGCTCGAAAATAATATTTTATTTCAGACCGAATGTTATATAATATTATGCCGCCGCGTATCCGACGGTAGCTCGCGACTACTGTTCGGTTGTGATTATTATTATTTTATATTAATACGGCCCCGAAAAAGCGACCGAAGAAAATGACCGGGCGAGAACAAAGATTAACGTAGGAAAACGTAATTTTTTTCGTATACCCGTCGCGGCGGCGGGCTGGTCGGTTTCGCGTTATTATCGGTCGCCGGTCGCGGCGAAAACAATGGGATTGGAAAAGAGTATATTGTGCGTATTTATAGTACGTCGCCGCCGCCGCCGTCGTCGGAAATTATTTATGCGTTTAAACACCCGGTCCGTACGCGCGCGCGCGCGCACAAATGGAAAGTGCGTTTAAAAAACATCACGAAACTCCTACGCGAAATATTACGATGGCGTCGTCGTACACGCGCACGCGATTTACGTAAATGATATATACGGTTGTTAAACGGCGGAGAGAGAAAAAAAAAAAACCGATTTTCCGGCATCGACGCGCGCCGCGATTTCCGATACAAAGGAAACACGCCTACGACGAACGACGTTGCAACCGCCGATAGTTGCCCGCAGTGTGTACGACCGTGTGCGACGACGACGACGACGACGGTAATGCTATATTACACGATAATCATTACGTTCCCAACGAGTATTTTATTCGCGAGCGCGTCGTAATTTTTTTTTATTATTTTTCTTCCGTATATAGTTGTACTCGTATACTTATATGTGTGCGCGATGATGATGATAATATGTGTCATTCGTACGCGAGGACCACTGCGCGCGCGCGCGCCTTGTGTCACGTTATCGTTTTGATTATTATCGTCGTTATTGCGCGCGTTTGACACGCAAAACCGTTTACGCGCGATAAAATTCGATCGGGGCTTCTCGTCGTCGTCGTCGTCGTGTGTGGTGGGCAGCGGCGTTCGTCCGCGGCTCCGAAACGATTTTTATAATTGTAATTTATATCCGTATACGTATTATAACGTCGACCGCCCGTAAAAAAATGTTTTACCCCCGTGTCTCGTTTGCCTGACGAAAATCTACGGGGCAGGAGGGAATATCGACGCTTCGCGGAATGATAAATACACATTATAAGTATATACGGATTTTTACGCGAGCGCGTGTATTTTTTTTTTTTTTGGGGTGTTTTCGTATGATTTTTTTCTCCTCGTGTGATGCTCGCGAGTGCATGTGTGTGTGTGTGTACACGACAAATCCCGTCGTTTTTCGGTTAGATAAATTAGTTTCGGATCCGCAGTAGCTCTCTGATTGTATGAGTGTGTGTGCGCGTATAATATAACGCGTGTGTGCGCGCGAGCGCAGCTGCGTCTTGATCCTCTCTTTATACATACATATATATATTAAACACCATCGGAAATCTCCACACGGCCCCCACCGATTGTTTTTCCCGCTCTTCGGTTGCAACACACACACGCACGCACAAATATGCAGCTGGCCGTTTTTGCAGATCACGGGACATTAGCCAAATATCGGGCAAAACAATCGGGTTTTCAGGTAAAAACCGCCCCAGCTGGTACACACAAGGGTGCCGGCCGGTGACAATGAGAATATTTCCCATCATGCGCGCCGCCCGGTCCGATCTCCACAAAACCGAATATTATACATGCGCACCACACACACATATATATGTTATTATTGTACGCCGTCGTGGGCTAATGTACGGAGGATTCCTCTCCGTCGTTCTCTTCTCTCCGTCGTATTATTATTACTTATTGTAATCCTACGGTTATGTGAAGTATATATTCGAGCGAGTGGTATCTCGAAGACATATAACAATGCGCGGCGTATATACACGTATATACAGACGGCGGCGCGGCGTGGCATAATGCCCCTCGTTTATTTTCGCGAATATAATAATTTTCGCGGATATTCGATTTATACACGTTTTTATAAGCGCGCGCGTCGCGTTCGCGTTCGTATTATAATGGGTCCGGTACGGAGCGCGGAGAAAACGCCGGAGAAGAAGTTAATCTGATTCGCGACCCATTGTTATATGGTAATTTACGACCGCGATAGTCACAGACAATATGTACTCATATTCTCGGACGAGTTTAATATATACACACGTAGTATATATTATATAGAACATTTAAAAATACATATTATTTCGTTTCCCCGTGTATAGAGGTATATGGGGACGATGTAATATGTCATTAGAAATTCGAACGGCTTTCGGCGTTTCGTATACCACGCTCGAGGCTCGTCCGATACCAGTGTTGTGCGTCTCGAGAAAATATCTATGCCCTGTTCGTATCTAACTATGCTCGTTGCTTGCCTACCGCCGACCCTCCCTAGACGGACGAACAAAGTGTGAAGACGTGTGCGGCGTAAAGAAAAATGATAGAAAAGAGGGTATATAATATGCGTATATACGTACATATACCGTGTTGTATAATACGAGAAGAAGGCACACTGCGTCTTTTGTGAAACCTTGTCTGGTTAATAACGCCGAGGCGAAAAACACACGCTCAACCCCTTTTGTATAGTCATTATCGACGCGAGCGTATCTTAAATGGCATATTATTATAAGCCTACGCGCCGGGGGGGTGAAAAAAAAAGACGAAACGCGGCCAAGACTGAGCCGCGCGCACCTGCAAGGGCTGACTGAAGACGGAAGCAAAGTATACAACACCGATATTATTACAGTACTATTTGCGTATAATATTAATAGGTAAAGGCGCGCTTTTTTTTTGTTGCCCGACTCCGGCGGCCCCGGACGAGGATATCGACCCGCGCGCCGGGTATCGGGGTTATCAAATCGTTCGTATTAAAATCACGGGCCATTTGACGCGAAATAACTAAAATCTCCGACAATGCGCGACGGCGTGTACGTATATATGTGTGTAGTATATATACACGCGCAATCTATACGCGCACGCTGCACGGGGGACAGAAGGGTTGGCTTTTTTATTTATTTATTTTTGCGCGTGATGTATGTTTTACATTTTTAACGAAAACTCGGGGACAATAAAAAGTTAAAATTTATGGCCCGGCCGTGCAAATTCGGAGCGCGTGTTCGTTTTTTTTTTTTTTTTGTTCTCCGCGGTAACCCGGAAAAAAACATTAAAGGGGATAAAGACAAAAAATAAAATATAACAAAAAATAATTTTTTACGCTCGTACACACACACACACACGCGCGCGCACACAGGGATCGTAATATATTATTATAATGTGCACGTACAATAGCTGCGCAGATAGGCCACGCGTTGAAATGCAGTGAAAATAATTCGCAAGGACACGTTTTATTATTATGTATTTTAATACATTTTGCATTATTTTTCCGCCCCATGTGTATATAATATGTCGCGGGCGCGCGCCATTTCCATAAAACATCTAGAACGGAGTAAGGGTTGACACAAAAGAGCCGGTGTGTAAGCGATACACAATCCTTTTGTTCTGTAGCAGTTCCCGGGGGCCTGTTTTCGATTTTTATTAAAAATTATTATTTGCCGTTCTAAAAAAAAAAGTCGTTAATTTTCCCGGAGATTCGAACTTTTTCATCATCCGAAGGGGGGAGGGGATGACAATTATAAATACGCTAGCGCGCGCGCGCGCTCGCTCGCTCGTTTCCTTCTCTCTTTATTTATTTTACCCGTTTAATGGGCGTTTTTGACGAACCATTGTTCCCGCGATCATTTCGAAAATCCATTTATCGTCGTTAACTCCGACGTCCGGAATTGCCACACGCAAAAGGGTCGTGTTACCGCCGCCGCCAGAGTCGACACCTATATATATATATTATAACATATTATTACGATATGCGTGCGATCGTAATAACACTACATGTCTGACCGCCGCCGCCGCCGATAGTCGGCCGCGTATCGTTTGCAATGGTATATATGGTTTTCGTCCGGTCTCGCGAAACTATATAGTGTCGTCGAGAAGAAAACTCGCGGAATTCGCGCGACGGTCCGGTTGTATTATTACACTCGGTTACCGTATAATATATTGGCTTTTCTGCCGGCCAAATCGCGATAATCGTTACACATTTTCATACCGCGCACGATCTCCGAGACGCATTCCGGTGCGGAAACGCGATCTCAAAGGAAATACGAATTATTATTATCATTATGTACGTACCCACCACTACGATCGTAAAAATCATGCGTACACACTATATTTTATTACGTGCACTGTAAACACGACGTATTGCAGCTCTGACGCGCGGGCATACGCGTTAATTACGGCCTAGGCTCAGTACACACGGGCGACGGATAAAAATCTTAATGACCCCGTTCTCGTCATCGTCGTGATCATGTCCGATCCATAATTTATGAAAAAGGAGGGGGTGCACGTCTCGCACGCCGACGACGACGCCGAGCCGTCTTCCCGCGCCTATACACCGTATATACGTATATATATATTTATGTATACTTACCCGCGCAACGACGGCGGCGGCGAGAAACCGGTGGTGCGCGGGCGTGTGGATTAACACCTCGTGTATAAATGTATATCTACAATAACATATAATATATAGACTCGAACGGCCCAACAGCGCCGCAATCGCACGCGCGCGTTTTGATATTACGTTATATGTGCGCGCGTACACCGATGGTATATACGTATGTATTTACGCGAGCCGCGCACCGAAGAAGAAACAATGGACGTGTGTTTTCATTTTTTTTTTTCGGATAACGTTACGATATTATAATAATACATTATACCGACGACGGCGACGACGCGGTGTTACAATTATTATTACGCTTGTAACCGGCTCGTGCAGCGGCTCGCGTTGCATTCCTAATGAACCCGCCGTCGCCGTCACCCGCAGTAACGGGCGAGAGGGTGCAGCGCGTGCACTTTAATCATATCGCGCGTAGGCACGAATAAAATGGGTTTTTTTTTTCCCCCTTTACCCGTGAAAAACGCGGCGAATATCAGAGAAATTCCAAAGCCCCACCGGTGGGCGGTCTCCGAATATTAACATTTTATTTTGAAAACGGAAACTAACTCGACCTTTGTCGATATTTATAGTATTTTTAGCGGTTTACGGCGGCGCGCGGTGTCGTTCACACCCGACGAGATCAACGATCGCCGGGCCCGTTTGTTATCCGTCGGCGATCGGATAAATCCAACTTTTGAATCGCCCCGCACAGCACCGCAAACACAATACGCGCGTATTTGTCGCGTTATATAGCCTATTATGACAACAATAATAACGCGCCACATATTATTATAATGCGCGGCGAACGTTTATCGATCGAACGCGTCACGACGTCGTCGTCGCATTCGACGACGGCGTGAAAACGGCTTAGTGGTAATAATTTTTATAAATATATATATATATATATAATATTATATTATATTGCGCGCGCTATTATCGCTGCGTATTTTATACGCGTTCCTCGCGTGCGTCTGCGGGCCGCGACGTATATAATACCCAACAGTATGCACTATAAGTACTCAACTCTACACAATATGTTATTATAATTCTCCGTAGGCGACGAGTTATTTTTAATTTTTTTTTTTTTAAGTGCCGTTAATGAGGAAGTCGGTACGTAAAAAGTTCATCAAGCTCGGTTTATTATATACACGTATAATGTACGTACGGCGACAGAGGTATTAATTATTATAATCGCCCGTGTGTGTGTGTATATTGTTATCGCCGTCGCGGCGACTTTGCGCCGATTGTCCTATTAACTCGTATCCTGTTTCGTGAATCCGCGTTGCGAAAGGCACGGCGCGTTAAAACAATAACGGCGCGATCGTCGTCGCGGTCGCCACGCGATATTCGTCTATCGCGCGGCGGCGGCGGCGAATCTCGAGTGTTACTTACTGCTCGGCTCATCACAATATCCGCTGCGCGCCCGTGACTAAAAGTGTGAAACGACTAATTACCCGTAATTAATGTCTTACGGTGTGTGTCGGACGGACGGACGGACGGATGGTGTGCGCGCGCTAGAGAGAGTATGAAAAAAAAAAAAAATAAAAATAAAAACCGTGTTTGGTTAATGACCGACTTCCGGTGTGTTTTTCGGTTTACTCTTTTTATTATATTACACGTTATTTATTTTTTTTTTTTCTCCTTATCATCGTTTCTTTTCTTTTTGTTTCGACGTCGTCGTCGCGTTATACGTACGTTTTCATTCCGAGACGACCGTACGGTTAACGAATTATTATTACGCGTACCCCTGTGGCGGCGGCGGCGGCGGCGGCGGCCACCGTGCGCACGGTCACGGTCCACGCCACGCCACCGACGACCGGTGCGCCCCGAAATCTATACCGCGCGTTGATGTTTTAATGTATGCTGACAGACTTTGATTTGTCGTCAAAATATTACGTGTGTACAACGTTCGTGCGCCGCCGCCGGCCGGCCGCGCGTCTTCCGGACGACAGCTTATTATTATTATTATTATTATTATATTATGCACGTAAACGCGTCGATAAAAATATTATAAACGGAAGTCGTTAAACGCGCTTTATTTTTATATACGTACGTCGGCTCGGCCGATGTACGGGGTGTACGGGTTTTTGTTATAAAACTCGCATCGATCTGCTGCCCACCCGGGGCTGCCCGCAGTGTTACTACTATGTCGCCGCCGCAGTCGTCGCGAATCGATTTTTATTGGCGTGTTAAAAAAATAAAAAAAACCCCGTCACTCTCGCGACGCGCGACGTCGGCCAATCGGAATTCGGCGGTAATATTAAAATCGCCGGTATATTATTGTCGCGCCGTCCAATAATATCGTTAAATAATTATACCACCGGTGTCGAGGGTTTCGGGTTTTATGCGTTTTTCGCGTCGTAAAATTCACGGGGTGTGTACTCTCGTGGCGCATTTTATTGCTCGCACGTCGGTGCAGCGCGACCGCGCGCCGTCTCCGCAAAGCGGTTAATGAGTTTTTTTTCCTGTCGAAGGATTTCTATATACGTATACAAAAAGCGCACAGCTCGTGTTTATGCAAAGTGTGTGTATACACATATACATACATATATATATATATTGTATGTGTACAAACGCGTCGGTTTTTTTTATTTTTTCATTTATAAGGAAAACCTCCTCGCGGCTTGTATAATATGCAGTGCGCGGATATGCACGGTCGCCGCGCCGCAGCGAGAAGGGCGATTTTATTTTTATTTCGCCGCCCGAGAAAAGGGACGAGTTTGATTATTTTTCCCCTTTATTTTCCTTCTTTTTTTTTTCCTCCTCGTTCTTTTTCGCCGCTCGCGAAAAGTCTCTAAAGAACGACGACGACGACACTATCGCTCCCGGAGAGAGGGGTAAAAAATGTATAAAACGAATTATTATTTTTCTGGCCAAAAGCCGATCCCTCGCGCAAACATCGCCCCCCCCCTCCGCCCGAATATGGTATTATATACGCGCGCACACAAACCAATCAATATGAAACGAGCGGGGGTGCCCCTAGCCCGTATCGGCGCGCAGTGTGACAGCTCTCGGGCGGGATATTAAAATATTCTCGAGAGCTCGCCGTCTAGGAGAAAGGAGGGATACGTATAGTATGATGTTTCGACCGAACGAATTTCCAGAATATTTATGGACGGTGTCGCCTGCCCCGCGAGTACCGCCAGATTTATGCGCGCGCGTCCGTCCAACGGCCGTATTGAAACGCGCGCGTTGTAAATCCGCATTTACACTCGACGACCCCAAAAAAAGTCGCGAAATTTATTTCTTTTACCGTCGTTTTGTTTTCGCTCTTTCCCCCCCCCCCCCCGCCCCGTCGAATCCGGATCGCGTTATAATAATTATTGTGAATTCGTCGCCCTATGTTTTTTTTTCGTCAGACACGTCCGGATTTCGCGGACGATCGTCGGAAGCACATTTCTATTTTACTACGCGTTGCATTTTACGAACACATCGCGTTCCGACGACAATAATCGGCCGGCCAGTACGCGAGCGGTACGTTTCGTTATCGTATAATATATTATACTATGATGATAATTGGATTACTGCGCGCGATTAGTCGACCGCGTACTTGCGGCCGACGCGATCATATGATATTATACCCGGGTGAGCACTGATTTTTCAAGTGGGAAACCTTTGAACGGACGTTCGTTTTATTTTATTTTTTTTTCGTTTCATACGACGATAATCCTCGCCGGATTTCTCGGTCAGTAAAGACGCGCGGCGATCGTACTGCGTGTTTGTTTAAAATATATTATTTCGTGTTTTGAAAAAAAAAAATCGTCACTATACGACTCCCCTGGCATATTTTTATTATTATTTTTGGGTCCGGAACTCGATGGCGTAAAAATCTTTGCACAAAAAACTAAAAAAACAATATTAAAATGACTCGATAACGTGGAAAAACGAGATGAAAATGAATATTTTATTGAAATTAAAAATATCATCGTTATCCTCGTACGAGTATAATAATATACTTGATTAACAATATTCTTCTCTCTTTTTATTGATCAAACTGTAAAATGAAGGGAAAGTCGCTAACGAGGTAATAGGCAAATAAATGCAAAATATGACGAAAAACTATAATGGCAAATAATATACCATAGAAAAAGGAGAAAAACCCATAGAACGTACTGAAATCGCTAAAAAAAATTGACCTTACATCCAAGAATTACCGAAAAAGTGCAAAAAATTAAAAACAAAAAAAGGATTAACCGTTGTCACTTCTGCACCGCGGTGGCACAAGTCGCGTTTCTATAAAGACACGAGCCTCTCAAAGCGTGAGGGAAAACAAGATGATCGAGTTCCGTGCCCTTAATTATTTTCGAGATAGTATTATATTATATTGTACATGTGCCCGGACGGTGCGTAGCATTATAAAATATATACGGGGGTACCTGGAAGTAATTGAAAAACGCGCGTCGAAAATCGAATGTCGTTTCCTGTGTCGTTTCCCCAGGAAAAAAAAAAAACCCTCACCGTTTCCCGACTCACGTGACTTATTACGTTATACGTATCCACACAATAATAATAATATACGTATAACAATATTTTGAAATCTAATATCACCGCGTACCATTATATTAAACACGTGTGTTTGCGCGACGCGCGTAAGGTTTTTAATATTCTTACACGTATATAATATGTATATTAGACGTACGCGTACGTACATGTAGGTATATGTGTTGTTTCTATATATGTATAATTTTTTTTATTTTTTATTTTTTTTTTTTATTTCGTTCTTCCACTCTCGAGTTTGGCTCGCCAAGACCGGTTCTCTACTCTGCGTTACGGAATACAAATTAAACACACACACACACACACACACGCGCGCGCGCGCACACACGCATACATACGGAACAAGAGGCGATTTTGTAAAACAACCGTCGCGGCCTCGTGATTTATAGGGAATCGGTACGGCGGCGGCGGCGGCGGCGGCGGCAGAGACTCCAATCTAAATGGATTTAGATTTTTTTTTTTTTTTTTTTAACGTCACCGATTCGCAAGGCTATAACATATATATACCATCGTCGTTTTACGTTGTTTTTTACCGGATGTTTCCCTTTTTTTTTCTTTTTTTCCTTACCCCCCCGACGGTGATGATAACCACGACGATAATAACCTTTCCGCCGCCGTCGCCGTCGTAGTACGCCGTACATTATATTATATACACGTGATACACGGTATACGGGCTAAACCATATTGTCGCCGCCGATACCTAAGGCTTCCAGGCGTAAATTGGCTTTGTCCGAATAATTAAAACCGATGATGTAACTCTTCAAAACCCTCGTAATTAATCCGATTACAATGTTATTTCGCTTTTAATCCTTATATTATATTCTTCTACCTGTACGCTATATTTGTGCGCAGCGCCTGTAATATAGATTCAGACGGGAAACCGTACTACGAAATATTCATTACGTGCGCTCGCGTACGTTTAAAGATCTCGTCGAAAACGCGCGTACGAAAAGAAACAAATCACCAACTCGACGAAAAAAGGGATGTTTAAAAAACGTAAATATTGTGTGCGTTTTTTTTTTCGTTCGTCGTCGTCGTCGTCGTCGTCGTCGGTCGGACGGCGGAGGGTAGCGAGGCGGCGTGTATTTAATAAGAGAGCGGCAGCGGCGCGCGAGAACAACGAGGAGAAAAAAAAAATATAAATCAGATCATTTCGTTGCCGTTGTGCGGGTTTCTTTTTTATTTTTAATAACCGTTGCCTTTCACGCCCACCTTCCTTTTTCTTTTCTTTTTTTTTTTTAATTAAGGAGCCCCTTATTTTCGCCTTCCCTCCCCCCCCCCCCGGCTCTTCTATTCGGTTCGGAGCGGGTAGTGCAAATACGTCGCGCGCGCGCGCGCCGAGAGAACTTAACAAACTGTAAAGAAATATAAAAAGTAAAAAGAAAAAACCGCGAAGGGCGTTTTTTTTTCTCTCTCTCTCTCTCCGCACATAATACTATCGCGTACGTATATTATGTGTACACAAGCGCGCGGTGGCATTAGCATGAAAGTTGTGCGCGGATCGAATCCTAAATGAATCATCGCGGGCGTGCGGTGTAATAATAAGGAACCGACCGAGCACAGGGTGAACGACGGCACGAGGGGAGCCGAGGGTAGAAAAGGAAGAGACTGAGAGAGAGAGAGTGGGTGAGTGAGTGAGTGAGTGAGAGAGAAACGTAGAAATCTCTGGTCGAGGGTTAGTGTTGTTGTTGTTGTTGTAGCCGTTGCCGTTGCTGCGCGAAGGGTGCAGTCGCGTCGGCGGCGGAGAGACGAATATTTTAATTATGTCGTGCGGGCGAAAGTAATAAAAAACCGCCGGTACACACGATATAATATAACGCTGCGGCGAGCATTATTAAAATATTTATAAATATATATATATATAGGTATATAGTTGGTAGGAACCGCGTTTTGTGTTGACAAACGAGCTAACCGGAATATTACACGTATCCTTCCATACCCGCAGCTATACACTCGTATGTATATCATTATCATTAGTCATTATATGCGCCGGTAAAATGCGTGCCGTGCAGTTTTTCTCGTTTTTCTTTTTTTCGTTCCGTCGTCGCCGCCGCCGCCGCCGCCGCACTAATTACTCGACGCGTCCAGTCACGTTTCGCCAAAGCGAATAAATAACGATTGGGTTATTGGTAATAATAATATAACAACAATAATACAAGGGAAATAAAAAACAAGAAATCCTTTTCGTTTTGTCTGGCTGCCGCCGGGACACGACGATATTATAATATATTATATTATCTAAATGGGTTATGGTCTCCCCTTGGTTTCGCGTCGTCGTCGTATGTATATTACTTTGTGCAGGAGGTATACGTGTATATACTTATTTATTTACGCCGGTTTTTTAATATTAACCCAATTAGTATTCCGTGTACGTTATTATAAGCGCGGAGGAGAAGGTTTTTTTTTTTTTTTTACCTTATTTTATTATTATCATTATTATTATTATTGTCTGTGTGTGCGCGCGCGCGCGTTCGCGTAGGTACCGTATGTATACACATTACATATACATATTATAATAGTTTTGTAATCGGGAGGGACGCGACTGCTGTGTTGCTGCCGCTTCTGCTTGCCGTTGTCTCTCTTTTTTTTTCTTTCTTTCTTTCTTTTATTAAAAATAATTATTCGGGCAGGTGTTCGGGTCGACGACGAACGGATTAAGTGTGCGTGTGTGTGTACACGCACGTGTGTGTATATGTGTAGACAGCGCGGCGATGATGTGCCAGTCATTTTTAGTGTATTTATATTTTTTTTTTGTCTCTACAAAACGCGCGCTTTAAATTTAAATTAAAAATAAAAACGCTGCACTCGACGAGTTTTATTCATAAAACACAACGGGGCGTGGGCGAGAGACGAGCGCACGAGTAAACACGCGGCTTTCCGATCGTACGGCGTTATCGTCCTTTAACCACCCCGCCCGCCGTGAGATCCTTGTGCGTATCTCGCGTATCCTATTTTTACGACAAATAATTATTACGCGTTTTTTATTCTTCAAATATCCTTCGTGTTTGTTATTCCAAAGTGGGAGTGACCGCGCGGCGCGCGTACCTGCCTACTGTCTTCCGTTTCAACACCTCGCGATAATACGAGTATTACGGCCAGACGACGACAGCACGCTCGCGGCCGGTTGTTTTCGGCAGTTGTACGCGCGGTAAATTATGACAAGATTCGTCGGAAATACACGACATCAGCAGAGTGACGAGGCGCCAGAACCGCAAAGATACGGGCATAACGTGATCGTTGTTGTCGGGGTTATTATAGTTTCGTCTTTTCGCGTCGCCGCTAAACGTCCCCAATGCAAAGCGTCCGACTCGGTAAATAGTTTCGTCTCGAAAAAATACACGCCGTGTATACGCGTATGTTGTCGGGTCACCGGGAGGGTGGGACGGAATCGTGTGCGTAATATCATTAAGTATACATATATTTTATAAATACACAACGTGCGTGCCACTCGGACGAGAGATTTACCAACTGCATCGGCAGCGGCAGCAGTCGATCACGGCGGTATACGTATAGTTTGTTTTCGCCTCGGGGTAGGAGGAGCGCATCCTGTAATTGTGTTTGTTTTTTTTTTTTTTTTTTTCCTGTCGGAGAGAAAAAAAAAACCGACTAAATACAGACGCGCGCGCTGTACCCGCTGCGGAGGAGGAGATGGTATCGGGTGTTAATGGCGAGTGCCGCCGTCGTCGTCGTCGGTGTGCACCGCGTGTACGTGTGCTGCGCGAACGCTAAAAAATAACGTGAAAGAAAATAAAAAAAAAAAAACGTAAAAAAATCCGACTCAAATGAACCGCCGCCGACCAGTTTGGGTATAACCGCCCGGATGTGTCGGGCTTAACATGATTCGCATCCAAAACGACTAATTATCGTCCGGTTTTTGAGAAATGCGAGTTTTTTTTTCCGTTTTTTTTTTTTCGTTATACGTTTTTTTTCGTTTTAGTCGTTTTTAATATTCGCGCATTGTTCTGTTGGCCGCCGTCGCAGCCCTTTGTCGCGCGGTCGGCCGCGAAAAATATTCGGCAGAAAAAAACACAACGGAAAAAAAAGACACATCGTCGACGACAACGATTTTAACGGGTTTGGTCAACAGCGCGCACGGCACGGACGAAAAAAAAAAATTCACACTCGTCCGAAAACCCGTCGTCGTCGCGAGCGCGCGCCCCGCTCGTTCGGCACGGGCAGTGCCATAAAAGTCTCGGACGTGTTTATCGTCGTCGTCGTCGTCCGCATAATATAATTCGATTCTCCGGAATGACTGTATTTATTCCGCGCGGTCCGGCGCATTACATTAATAATAAAATAATAGCGTATAGGCCGTCGGATGACGTCTAACTTATATCGCTCGGATAGATTTTCATTCGCATTTTATCTGGATTTTTTTTTTTTTTTTCTTCTTCTCCCGCCGGTCCGTCTGCCGATATACCGCTGCCATGACGTATTCGTATCAAAAACGTCGTCCCCGCCGCGTTATTACACTGTTATTATAGAGTCGAAAAGTCGTTTCGTTATTATATATTATACATATATATATATTATTAGTCGAAAAAAAAAAAACGTCGTCGACATAATATTATCGGACTCCGCGCCATCGTATCCCATTACTATATCGGCGGTTCGCGTATACATAGAAGTCGTCGTTTGTATAATACGTTTTGTTATGTGTCCCGCGCGGTCGTACGAAATTATTATTATTCCTACCGGCGAGGTTTCGATTGATTTTTTTTTTCCTTACATTTCATAACGGCCGACGATTTCCGACGTATTGATTTTGGTTCGACCCGGTTATATCCCGTTCGGCGTGCTCGTAACACAAGACCCCGTGTGTCAAAATCGTATGTGTATAATAATAATAATAATAGTAATACAAACGAACGGGCGCGCGCACCTTCGGATATTATAATAGTCTGCGTATTATTGACGTCTCATTTCCGGGGTCGATCAATATTTAGGTTGTCATAATGATTATTATTATTATTACTGTTACTGTTGCTGCTATGCACACACACACACACGCGCGCGCGCGCGGTGAAAAGTAAAAATCATATACCGTGTGAATCATTAGTGTGCGATAAAAACGCGTAGCACAGGTATATAATAATGTATATAGAGTTTATATGTATATAGTGAACGGGGTTTCCGAATCAAACAATCGCGCGCTAATGACTTCGCACGACCGGAGCCGACGGGGTGCCCGGCCCCCATCGGGAGCCACCGCGTCTCTCTACGGTCGACGACGGTTAAAAGAAATCAAAGTCCGTACAAAAGGATTTCGCGAACTCGGTCGCCGCCGTTCGCATGGTCCGTGTACGAAAAAGAAATAAACTAAAACAATCGTTATACTACGTATTATAATTCGGCACCACAAACGCGCGACTCGTTTATACGTGTCGCGCGATAATCGCCGCTGTCGTTTGCCGAGCCGCCGCCGTCGATTTATTCGCAGAATGTTAACAAAACGCTATACGAATACATCCGTCCGCGACGGCGTGTTTCGATAGCGTTTCATTGTTTTCACGACGTAATGGCGTTTAGCGCGCAGTTTCCCTAGATTTCCCACGCGAAAAACAAAAAAAAAAAAAAACAATAATAGTTACCAAACGGTGTAAATGCCGGCCGGCCGCGTAATGGCGTGTACTGTTAGCCGGTATACGCTATATAATAGTATTATTCGGGGTGCTAATTTTCACGCGTTGAGTGCGCAACACAATAAATACTGATATACACACAAACAATAGGAGCGCGTAATCTGTTTGCAGTGATTCGGTTTCGTAATCCGTCGTCGTCGTCGTCGCCGCCGCCGCCGGATTCGTATAAGATTTTTTACGTTCCAGTTTTTCCGGCTCGTAAACTCCTGCGTTTCGGTGACGACGACGTATCGTAGCGAGAGCATATACACTTGGCGCCGGCGAATGGAATAAAAATCTTATTGCGTCGGGCCGCGATAGAAATTCATCATCATTTGTTCTTCGCATACTCGTGTCGTTTCTGTATTGGGAGATACGCCGTTTTGGCGATTATACAAAACTCCTCGACGACGATTTTCCTTCCGATCTCGTAGAATCGAGGACCAGCTTGATTATTGTATCGTAGAAACCACGTGAAACGTTCTTATTATTCAATGTGACGTGTATATAACCACCAATTCTACGGTTTTTTGTTTCTCTCATCGAAAACGCTAAAAAACCGTTACGGAAATACGATTTTTAAACGTTGTATATAAATACTATAAATAATCAACGCGACATTTATATTTTAATAGGTTAAAAGTGTTAAAACGTAAAACTATTCTCGTAAAACTATTTTCTAGTACACGCGCGTTTGTTTTTGTGCTACGAAAAGTGTAGGTAAAATTTTAGGTCCCGCCCGGGGCACACTGCGATCGACCGCAGTTTTGATTGAAAATCGCCGTGTCGAATAAAAAGTGTGCACTACGTTTTCGTTTCTCTGCGTACGTCATCCGCCCGCGCGCGATTAGTGTCGAGGGCCGCGGGCCGCCGCGTTCCAGCCGAAAAACTTCCAGACGTCGCGATGTTTGCCCATCAGACGGCAATTAAAACTTGACCCAGTTTGTTCCCCTCTTGTATTGGGCGTTAATTATTACGACAGGGACTTAAACGGGCCCGCGATCCCTACGGCGGTGCAGGCGGCACGGGCGAGCAACAGGCGGCTAGCGGCGGCGGCGGCCTAATTAAATATTCCGGCGAGCCTCCTCGCGGTATTTAGCCAAAACGTGGAAAGAACATAATACGACGAGACGGACGGGGGAAGGGGGAAAAAAAACCGAAATATTATACCCGAGTATATACAAAAGATCCTTTAGCTCGTGCCAGGTTTATTATACGAATTTTCGGGGTTAATGAAGGCCGCAACAACTGCGGCGACGAGGCGACGTCTCCCTCGTATCGGGGCGCGTTCCTTTTTTTCCTTTCTTAATAATAATAATTGCTTAATTTCCTCCTCTCGAGACTGGCGTGTGCAATTAAAACCCTCCTACTCCTCCGTCTTCATCGGATAATCGTCGCTAATTGTTTGACGTCGATACATAAAGAAAAGAGGGGAACAAAACGCTGCATAAGCGACGGCGCCGGCCGGGTGGAAGGTAGGTAATGGAAAACGAAAAAAAAATAAATAAAAGAGCAATTTCCGGAATCGTCCACTTATTAGCGGAACCCTTTAATTTCTGGCATTACCGCGAGAGAGTTCTTTTACGGCGCGTTTATTTATCATCCCGTGCGCATACAAAATAATAAACTGACCGCCGAACGACGACGACGCGTACGTACCCGTATAAATATTTCGTAAAAATTAATAATCGGTATTATCTTCTTTATATTGTACCTGCTGTACCTGTATTATACGTCGCGTAATGTAGGATGGGGGGGGGGGGGAAAGAGTAAAAAAACAATAATAAAAAACGCGACCGCGGCGAAACAATAATAATAATATTTCCATCGATTATTCGTCGTAGTTTTCGTGCGTTAAAGTAAGTACGAGAAACGTATTAAAATAAATAAATAAAAACGTGAAATAGAAAACGCTAAACGATAATAAAAAGGGGGAGAAATGCACGAGATATATCTATATATATATCGTTACGTGTATATTGTGATGACGATAAACGTTCGGAGCGCGTCTGCCTGGCGAACTCGGGTACGGAGCCCGCGGAGTCCATTAATTTCATTTTCGGATCGCATGCCAAGTCCTACTTGAACGTTACGTTTTTAAAGAGCCCCGGCCCCGTACGTACGTATATGACGTGCCTGCACTCGGGCCGAGACCGACCTGCAGCAGACCCCGTCGTCGCGACACGGATCCATCGCAGTCGAATTAAAATTGAATACGCACACGTATTATTATACTTAAGGTATCTATATTAGGTATGCGTGTATATACATACATATATATATATATTTCCATTTATATACGACCGGCGCAAAAGTTCTTTCTCCAACGCGATTTACATATTATCTTCGGTATATACCTATCTCTCACCACCTCGCCTGCATTGTGCGCGCGCGCGTTTGGGCCGTAAACGATTATAATACGTCTTAATCCCGATTTAGTATAACACACACGTACGGCGCGGTATATAAATAATGTATGTGTGCGTATACGCGCGTGCGCGGTGGTTAACGCGAAGATATCGTACCTATTATTATTATTTTATATATTGCATGTGCAGCCACGCGGCATATACGTATACACCACCTGTATATTATATTATTATTATACGCGATAACCCATCACCGCGATTCATATTGTAATGCATTTTATTATATGCACCTATAACTCTAATAATAATATGTATTTATTTTTATTTTTTTTTTCGTATCGTGCGCACCCGCCGCGGGGCACACGGCGTTATTATGATAATATTATATATATTATAATGTGTAATAATTTGAATAACAATTTTTTTTACCACTCTCTCCTGCGCGCGCGCGCGCGTCCAAAATACAGATGTCACAATAATTACGGTATCGATGAACCCCTTTCTTCCCCCAACCGGGGGCGCGACGTATGGGACGAATTTTTTTTTTCGGACCTATTGTGTATATAGTTCGGCGGAAAAAAAAATTCCTCGCCGTAATTAGGGTGGCCGGAATGTATGCGTAAATACGTACGTGGAACGGAGACGACAAAAAAAAAAAATCGAACAAAAACGGAAAAAAAAAGAAGCAAGCAGCGGTGCCTACGTTATATTATTATTGTACGCACGGCGGCGTCGGCGCGCGAGGGTTTTGTTCTGGACGAATGTGCGCGACGCGGCGGATGAAAAGGGTTGTCGGAGAAACAAGTGCGGAGAGTTGTAAAAATAAGGTCAAAGGGTGCTCGGTGGCCGCGGCTCGCGCGACGTGCGCGCACGAGGATTATAATATTATAAATTCTTCGGCGCCGACGACGTTTCAAGGACCCGAAACGATATTATTTCGTTTGAAATTTACGACACGCATACAAATATCGTTTGACAAAAACCCGTGTACAAGAAAACAAAACACAGCACGTCGTGTGCAAACGTTTACAGTCCTCTGTATGGTAGAATATAACGCGTGTGCGCGTATACGTATTCGGTGGGAAGAAAACCGAAAAAAAAAAAAATACTGACCCTTCGCGCCGATTTCTCGCCCTTCTTCTATCGCCGCAGCGTCCCAATAACATTATACCTGTTCGGTATGAGATAATGTGTGCGAGCGGGGTGTGGGCGTGTGTGTGCACAGAGTACATACATACACGGGATTCGTGCGACCGCAAACAACGGTATAAAATCGCGAGGGTGGGGGCGCTGCAGGAAGCTCACAGATAAAAGTCCATTTCCTGTTTGTTTTAGACCGTCACGTAAAGGAAGGACGGGGAGGGGAAAAAAAAAAACGTTTCACGCTCATACGGAATATATATAGTCCGAGTAATCGGTCGAGAGATTGTGTCCCACCGGTCTGTTTACACATATATATGTACGTATAACCTACGCCAGCGGGAGACGTGTCGAAACTCCGCGCGTCCGGCCCAAAAGGTTTTTCGATCGCCGACGGTGTATTATAATAATGCTGCCACAGTCTTTTGTGGTGCGCCCCGGAGCTGCCACACTGTGTGCCGCGCAGGTATGAAATCGTTATCGCAGGCGCGCACGTATTCCACGGCCCATTGTTGCGGGGGGACAGAAATCTGTAAACGACGCTAAGTGTTCGTCCGGGTCTGGGATATTGTAATGTGTACGTACGTTGTACACACGTATCGTTCGGGTTTTTCTTTCTCAAAACGATAATAATGTATTGCGCTCTTTGCACTGCACGCTGCACACAATGGCGCGTCCGCATAATAATAATACTGATGATGATAATAATAATAAATAAATAAAAGAGACGTTTCGAAATGTGATTTTATGTCGAAAACCCCGAAAATCGCCGTATGTGGTGGTGATATATTTCGGTGCAGTCTATTCCGTCTATATACGAGTATACGTGTAGTGAGTAAAACACAATGGTCACCGTCTTGACGAGAAAGAAAAAAAAAAAAACGTCTCACGCACATACCGTCGTCGACCCGTTTGTGCGGCTCAGCGCGAGCATCCTTTTTCGAAAATGTCCAACGATTAAATGTCGCGTGTGATATATATTTCATCTGGGCGGATATCGAAAAACATAATACACATTTACGCCCGAAACCGTGCTGTGTTCGGTACGTGACCGTCGAGCGAGCATTCGTTCGTTGTGTGCGGCGAACCGGCGATATTGCTGCGATGACGCGAGACGGTGGAGGTTTAATAACGATTATGATACGTCTTACCAATTTTAAATGCAAATCGGATTTCTAGGAATCACGCGGTGCTCTACCACTACTACTACTACTACCACTACTACTACTACTACTACTACTACTACTATTATACGACGACGACGATCCGGCTACTTTTTTAATAATATATAATAGTAATAATAATAATCGTAATCGAATAGTGCAGGATAGGTCCTGCGGTGGTCGGTGGTGGTTATAGGTTGGTGGAGGACAAGGAGATTTACTCGCACCGGAGCCGTCGCTCATTAGTAACTGTTACTAATTTACATATTAAAGTGATGTTAAAATTAACAACCACACCTCCGGGGGCTTTCCGTACACACACACACACACACACACACATATATATTCAGATTTCTTATTATAATTATATGCGAGCACATCGCATGCGCACCGCGTTTAATTCTTCTTCTTCTTCTTCTTCTTCTTCTCCTCCGTCTATGTATATATAGTTTATTATTATTATAATATAGGTATACAGCCGGCTGTAGCGCGGTCCAAACGTGGGCCCTTCATCCGACTATATTTCATTATTAGTTTCCATTATTTATTTGTATTTTTTATTTTATAATTCTTATATTCTTTCACGTGGTTATTATTATTATTATTATTATGCTCATTTGCATTTGACACATTTTATATACGTTTATTTTATCCACCGACGCCGCCGCCGCTGTTGTCGTCCGTACTTACGACGCGGCGGTGTTCGTTAAGGAATGAACGTTCGTGCGTATACTCACACACACACACACACACGTTACTTTCTTGGAAATTAAAAACTGGAAGCCATTAATAATAATAATAATAATAAAAAAGGCTATCCACCGGCGGTGTCGCGACGTTTGTATACACTCGTGTGTGTGTTACGTAAGAAAAAAAATCGTACGTATAAAATATGTATGTGTGTGTGTGTGTGTGTGTCGATCTGTCGCATTAGCATAATACGTATATAATATAATATCTTTGTCGTTGTAATAATATAATCCGCCGGCAAGGACTTATTCGTTTTCGGAATAAGTTCCCCTCCCTCTACGAACTTATTATACCGATGTGTAGGTACAAAATATTATTAGTTTATCATTATATATATATGCGAGTATATATATATAATACGTATAGTTTATTACTCCGATTACACACCGGTGCGGTTTATAAAATATTACGTGCGCGCATACATATAATTATGTACGTCGCCGTCGTCGTCGCTAATTATTATTATGAATTTGACCGCTGCAAATAATATTTCAACCCGATCATGTGCCACCGCCTTCACTGCCATAACAATGCGAACATGACTGTGAATGCGCGCGCGCGCGCGCGTCATGTGCGATATGTTTGCCAAAAACCGCATGTACGTAACGTAACCGTCTGCGCGTCGTATCTGGTCGTCCTTCGTAGAAAAAATAAATAAAAATAAATACTCCAAAGACAATCGAAAAGGAAGACCGGTCCAAAAGTGTATTAGGTCGAACGAAATGCGAAAAAATCGCTCGTATGAATAAATCGACCGAACGTTATTATTATTTCCCGTCGTGTCCTGCAAATCAAGACGAGACGTCCTCTGTTCAACGTTCGCTTTCTCCGGTTAGTCTTGATCGTTTCGGTAACGTTTGAATCGTCATCGGATCGTGTGAAATCGTGATGGAATTTTCGTTGATTTGTTCGGCCGTAGTGTTTAAAACGTAAACTCGACCGATCGACATCTAAATATTGTGAATTGACACAGCGATAACGCCTCGGTCGCGTTATCGCAGACAACGTTTTGACGGTCGATGTCCAGCGATGGAAGCAAACCCATCCGGGGTTAGACGCACCTGTACGCGAGTATCCCTCGAGTTTTCCCGAAACGCCTCGCGTGTTGCTCGTCAAAAACAACGATTGATGTTGTTTCGAGTAATCAGAAACAATAAAATCCATGAATTCCCGCGATTGTTTTATTTGTTTTCTACGTTCGAACGGTTCCGTCGTGTATTGCTATAGTTTTTATCCGGACGAAAACGGAAAACGTGTACAGTATTATAGTCACATAGACAACGCGGTCTAAATACGACGGTGTATAATAGCGCGTCGCCGTCGTCGTCGTCTCACAATACTCAGATATGCGGTGCATAGTATTTATACCCAAAACGAAAGCGTGGTAAAAAAAAAAACAAAATAATTCACGGAACGTTTGAACATTTAATCTTCCGAGAAACTATATAAAATCTAATATCGTTATTACTCGCATATTATTATCCTATTTTCGGTTGTTTTTGGCTTTTGTCCGAACGCGAGCGCGCGTTCCTAACGCGTACGTATAACGGTGTACGTATCGCCGGCGCACAGTCAGTCGATATATGTAATATTTTAATATCGCGTATAATAGTAACGAAAGAGAAACGCGTGACAATGTTCTGGTATTCGGATGTGTTAATGGAAAACGGGTATAGCGCGCATAAAACGTACACGTGTGTGTGACTGTATTGTAGCACGAGTGTATTATATTATTAAAAAAAAAAACAAAATAAATACACATTATCATAATATATATATATATATATATATACGCGCGAGCGAGAATTACATACTTATATATAGTATAATATATACAAACGCAGAACTATGCGGTCGCGCGTATTATTTACCGTAGTCGTCCGCCGCCGCCGCCGCCGCCGCCGTTCTCGGACCGTTTAAGACTCGGATCGTACGACTACTAATTTTATGCCTCGGTTCGTTTTATTATTATTAGTATTAGTATTTTTATTATTATTTTTTTTCTTCTCGTAATCGATCGCGCGTCATTAACACGCGCCGGTATAACGTAATATACATATTATTATTATTATTATTGGATACGACGCGTTGTAAATGTGCGCGCGACACGTCTCGGAGGTGCGGCGCTCGAGACGAAATTCAAACGAGAAATTCGTTTAAACGGAAAGAAATGTTATTGTGTACACCCACATATCGGGTATGTGCGAGCCTGAGAATGCGACACGACGACGTATACGACCGAGGCGGTCGGGTTTCCGGAGAAACAGATGAGGAGGAGGGAAAAAAAAAGGAAAAAGAAACGTTTGAAACGACGACGTCTTCTCCGCGGAAGACGAATAATTCTGACCGCGTGTGGCCGAAACACACGCGCGCGGTCTGACCGTGCGACGGGCGATAAAATTGATAAAACGAAACGGAAAACTAACCGCTCCGTAGCGCCGCGTGTATTCTCTGCGCGGACGCACGTCTACGGTATCATCCGGGGTCTCCCTAGCCTACTACGGCCCGCCGCCGCCGAGTCGACCGACGACGCGCGACGTCGTGGAAACATATTGTTATGAATTTGCCGCATAAAACAAAAACGGTCGAGTAGTAAATGCGAAATAAAAGCCGTTCTGGACAACAACTTAAAACACGGCGAAAACCTCGTCGATCGCGAATATTGTATTGTAGTCATCGTCGGACGATCGTTCATTTGCCGCGGTGAATTTATAGTTGATCTATTATAGTAACAATAAATATCGCTTTTCCATCTTTCAATCAGCTCTCTATTTTTCCTCCAAACAATTTTACATTAAATTAACTATTTATAATATATCTACTCGACAGTAAACTCGCGGTACCCGGAGACCACGCATATTTCCGTCCGTCATTGCTTTCGCGTACTACTCGTAATATATACATTGATGCATTTGTTTACAATAATAATATATTCATATCTACATTATACGTGTGTTTTCTGTGTTGTTACATTTAGGGCGGTGATCGGGCGGTCGCGGGTCGGTGCGCGCGATGCGGTGGTCATCGCGAGCGGTGTGTGTCTCTTTTTTTCGAAAATTAATTACTCTAAGTACCATTTTTATTGTATTCGATACACCGCACGCGCGCGTATAATATTATAATACATATTATTGTACGCGCGCGCGCGTGTGCTTTTAACCCATAGGTTCTGCCTGCGGACGCCGTCGTCGTTCCGGTTCTCTTAGAGTACATTAAAAATCGTCGTCGTCGTGTTTATACACGTTATACATTTTCATACGTAATAATATTATACTCTCTATCACGCCGGTAAAACACACGGCGAGTCTGACGGATAAAAATGGAAAAAAATTCCCCTGACCGGTGTTCTCGGTCAATCGAAAAACAATTATTATCGTTATCGTCATTATAATAATATCGGTCGGCCGCGAGGTGTCGTCTCGGCGGCGTGTGCTTAGAGTACACGTATTATTATAATATTATGTATGAGCCTTTATGTGCGTCGTACGTGTGTGTGTGTGTGTGTGTCGTAGGGGAGAGACGGTTGTTATCGCTTACACGACGCTTAACACACCGCACTCGACGCGTCCATTAATCCGGGCCGTGTTGTATTTTACGCGGCGCGAGTTTTATCGGGCGGCAGACTCGTTCGGTCCTTTATTATTTTATATTTTTTTTATTTTTTTTTTCCGAAACTGGTTTTCCGTCGTTCTTTAACGACAGATAACGTTTAAAAGTGTCTTTTAAAATCACCACGGACGGTGTTCGACAAATTATATTAACCGAACGATGCGCGCGAGCTATACACACGTATTATCCTACCATACGGCGATAATATCCCGTCCGTCTGCCGTTATACATAATAATATTGTGTACGCGCGCGCGCCTGTGTGTGTGTGCTGCACACACCGCGCACGTATATATATAGTTCGTCTCGGGAGCGCGACGGTTTTCGCCCGCCGCCGACCCGTAAAAATAAAAAATAAACCATCGCACAGCGCGCAATAGTGTACACACGTACGTATAATATATTCTGTAATTATCACGGACACATACCGTACTTTTCTACGGCCGTCTCCGTTGTGCGTCGCATGAAATTTATTTTTTTTTAACGATTATTAATTGCCGCGCATTTATATAATATAAACACCACGTCGAAAGTCGCGTTCCTAATAAAACACGCGTGTATACGTTTAATATATATATACGTATATATACATATGTGTGTTATTTAGATATACTGCCGCGCGTCCTCTCGAAAGCGTCTTAAATGAAAACCGAAATCCGGTTTTTAACTCGTTTCATTAGCCGAATATTAAAATTGAATTTTTTACACGCCGATAAAAAATACAATACAGTTCAGACTTTCTCTCGGAACACACAACAATACGACGACGGTCGTTATTATACATATTTTAATATTCGTTTTGTCGACACGACGACGTGTATAATAATAATAGTAAATTATATTATATATATATATATATATATATATATATATATATTAATATAATTATAATAACTATACGTTCGTATTATATATTATTGTCTCTGGGAAGTTTTACGGGGGTGTTTTCATACGGTATGTGGAAAGAAAGCGATTCGGGGGATGAAACTCGACCGTGTTCGTTATTATACATTGTGCTGTTGAAGATTTTTTTTCTCCGAAACGTGTTTCGTATTAAATAGACGAGTACAATTATTTTACCCTTCTCGGCCGATAGACAATGGGAAACTGCACGGCGCGCTCTAGATAGACACGTATAATTTAACAAATACAATGAGTAATAGTCATAATAAGGGGAATAAATAAGATACACTAAACAGTACGACTATGTGTGAGAAAAGGAGATTTCTATCGACACCGCTCCGGATATTTCTAAAACTTATCGATTTTCCCCCGGAAATAATGTATATTTATATTCGTTAAAGTCTCCGGACCATTTACTCTTGAGTCGGCGACGTAGATTGTCGGGGAGAGAGAAAGAGAGAGAGAGAGAGAGCGAAGAAAGAAAGGTACGAGGACGTGCGAGTGGCGGCAGTTTAGAATAGTTTTATCGAGAGATTTCGTGTCGCAGGATTCTTTAGAGATTTCAAGGTCTGCGCGCATAATGTGACGTTTCTATGACGAACTAAACAGCACTGCAGGATATATTAACACAATAAGGCGTTCCGATTTGGAACAATCGGAAGACATTGACGTTGGATATTTTTTCCGCTAATCAGGATCGGGCACTAAATCTCGAAAGACAAGAGCAAGGAAATTATTTTCACGAACGATTTTCATTACGATTTCAATACCGCGTCTTGGAGATGTTGGTATTTTTAGTTTATTAAATTGTAACGAATTAGAAGTAGACGGCGCGGCGTGTATCTCGTATTTCGCACTGTGACTCGCGAGAGTTTCCAAATAAGCTCTCCACAGTGACCGTAAAAAATTATTAGATTGATTATTATTTGACATGTTTTCGCGACTGTCGCTGATTGTTCGTTTTGCCACGTGTGTTACAGCGGGCGCGTCGAACACCGCGACTACCAACGGAATGCGAGCGGCGTCCGTCGAACAGCATCGGAACGCGGCCGCGGCCACCGCGACCGGCGCCGGCAACAACAACAACAACAACAACAACAACGGGAACGCGTCCACGGGGCACCATGACCGCCGGAGGCGCCCAGGAACAGCAACCACAACCACAACCACAACCACAACAACAACAACAACAACTACAACAACAACAACATCAACAGCAACAGCAGCAGCAAAGCAACGGCGGCTCGGGCACTCCGGTGCGCATGTTGCAGCTGGACCAGTCGGTGATCCAGGCGATCGCGGACCGGTGCCGGACGGTCCGACCGGACCAGACGGCCGTGGTCGAGGTGGCGGCCACCGCGCCGGCGGCCGAGCTGCCGGCCGAGGGGTACGCCATCGACGGCGGCCGGACGGTGGGGCACGCGTGCGCCAAGTGTCAGCTGGCGTTCCCGGACAACGGCGGACTGGCCGCGCACCAGCAGCGCGAGTGCCGCACCACCGGGTCCGTGGCGCTGGCCCACCCGGCCTACGGTTGCCGGTCGTGCGGCGTGGGCGCCAACGGCGAGACCAACACGTACGGCACCGTGCACGCGCTCCGGGCCCACGTCGAGTCGGTGCACCGCGGCGTCGGCGGCGGCGGCGGCCACTACGTCGGGCGCCAACAGCAATTGCTACAGCCGCCGCCCAACCTGTCGGACGAGATGGAGGACGTGGTGAACCA